>NJPT01000077.1:600000-845127 GCA_002946425.1 Rutstroemia sp. NJR-2017a BBW
GATCTGATAGTTGCATCGAACGTCCTCCACGCAACGAAGCACATTGAGACGAGCTTAAAAAATGCTCGGAAGCTACTAAAGCCTGGAGGACAACTCATGCTTCTTGAAATCACGAGCCCACCGAGTTACACGCATCTCGTCTTTGGATGCCTTCCTGGATGGTGGCTCGGCAGCCAAGATAATCGTACTGAAGGGCCTTGCTTGTCAGGAGCGAGCTGGCTCAATATCTTGAAAGAGACTGGGTTCTCCTCCGCAGCATGCGTTCCAGACGCCGAGAGCGGCATTGATAGTACCATGTCGGTGATTATAGCAACCGCGGACAACGAGTTTAGCGCACCGCCGACCACGGCCTTCACAATAATTTCGGACCCGGGTTCGAATTTAGTTGACGCCTCGCAACTGCAGCAGAATATCGAGAAAGCATTTTCGTCACCATGTGAGATAACTAATTGGAAAGACACAGTCTCTCCTGGTAGAATCTGCATCTTTGTAGACGCCTTGGCATCATCGCGACTCATTTCTCGAGACGAGGAATATTTCAAGCGGCTCCAAAGTACATTATGTTCCTCGTCCGGGGCTGTTTTCCTTACATCTGGAGCAACGGGAGACAAGGGTGTACCGATCTCGGCCGTGCTGGCCGGTCTCTCTCGCACCATCCGATCAGAAAACAACGAAGACAGTGATGATTTCAAGTCTATTACGATAGATATCGTGGCCCCATCAGATATTGGGCAAGTCTCTTCCATTATTCGCCAGTGTTTCCTTGTCGAATCAAAGGAAACAGAATTCGCTGTCCGTGGGCATACGATATTAATTCCCCGCATCATCCCCCACACTTCACTTGATGATTTTCTCGCAACTGGTGCCGTTGAGGAGATGCGGCCTATCGAGCAATCTGACATGGCGATCAAGCTTGAGTTCCAGACTGCAGGTTATCTTGAGACCATGAGATTCGTCCCAGACGATTTGATAAAGGGTTCTCTTGCTCCTGATGAGATTCAGATTGCCGTAAAGGCAGCTGGAGTTAATTTCCGCCATGTTCTTTACGCTCTTGGCAAATTTAGTGCTGCCGAATACGCTGCACGACCAGCAGGAGAATGCAGCGGCGTCGTTACTTCAGTCGGCAGTGATGTGAAAGACCGGTTCCAAGTAGGAGATCGCGTGGTGGCATGCGGCACTTTCAACGCCTTCACCACAGTTGTGAGAGTTCCTGCTGCCAGTACTCGACGCATTCCTGATTCTTTGGATTTTATTACTGCAGCTCAATTTCCTCTTACCTATATGACTGCATGGTACTCCCTGGTTAATCTTGCGCATATCCGGAAAGGCGACAACGTATTGATTCATTCTGGAACTGGTGCCGTAGGTCAGGCAGCCATAACCATTGCGCAATACTTCGACGCGAATGTGTTCGTGACCTGCGGTAACGACGAGAAGAAGGCATTCCTGATGGCCGAGTTCGGCATCCCAGAGGAAAACATCTACTCGAGCAAAGACTTCCGATTTGTAAAGGCCGTCTTGAAAATAACATCAGGAAAGGGAGTTGATATTATTCTAAATTCTCTGAGCGGAGAGTTCATCACCGAAAGCTGCCGCTGCCTTGCGATCTTTGGTCGATTCATTGAGATTGGAAAGAACGACATCCGCAGTGGTAGTAAGCTTGATATGTCGATCTTCAATGCCTCTACAAGCTTTATCGCCTTTGATCTGTTGTATGTCTATGAGTTGGACAAGGAAATGACCGGAGAATTACTTCAGAGGCTGATGGATATGCTTTGCAATGGGACACTGAAGCGAGCCTCGCCAGTTCATGTTCGTCCATTCAGCGAGACCACCGATGCTTTCCGCTACATGAGCAGCGGACAGCACATAGGTAAAATGGTTTTGGATATGGCTGGGCCGACTGATATCAAGGTAAGTTTATTTCAATTTGTCCTGAGGAGCGCATGGTAGTGAAGAAGAGATTTTCTTACTAACCGCGTGTCTACTTTAGGTGACATTCCCTGATTATGGCCAGCGTCCAGTATGCGGATCCGGGACATACATCATAGCTGGAGGTCTCGGTGGCCTAGGGAGAGAGATATGCCGCTGGATGGCCAGGCAAGATTCGGTCAACCTCGTGGTTTTCTCAAGGTCAAAAGCCCCTTCATCGGCAGCACAGGATTTGGCGGCCGAGGTCCAGAAATGCGGCGCAACTTTGCACATCATGACCTGTGATGTTAGCGACGAAGCTCAAGTCAGAACAGCGATCGAAAAATGCAAACAGAACCTTCCTCCTATCAGAGGTGTTATCCAGGGAGCAATGGTATTGAGAGTAAGATTGAATCCCCTCTGTATTTTGGCATAGCTGACCTGTGTGATAAGGATTGCCCATTCGAAAACATGACTATGGACCAATTCAGTGAAGTTGTCCAAACGAAAGTCCAAGGAACGGAATATCTAGTTAAGCTCCTTCCTCCAAGTAGCCTGGACTTCTTCGTCATCTTATCCTCGATAGTGGGTATTATCGGAGGTCCAATTCAAGGTAACTACGCGGCAGCCTCAACGTTCCAAGGGGCTTATGCACGCTACCTTACTAGCATTGGACAACCTGTTACAACTTTGGATCTCGGTTGGATCCAAGGGGCCGGCTACGTTGAAGAAAGCGCAGTTGCGAGTGCCTTCATCGAGGAGAAAGGCATGAAGCCTGTACCGCTTAACACCTTGCTCCAGGCTCTTTCATATGCTATCACACGAAAACCAGAGAATGCTGATCAAAGTCAACTCATGGTCGGATTGTCGCACACTCTCAAAAGTCGCTTCCTGCGTGTTCCCAAATTCTCATTCGTCCAAGTCCGCCAATCTTTGGAATCGTCATCCAACGTATCCTCTGCCGGACCAAGCGCGACACAGAGTATTCAACAGACTATCCAAAATTGTAAATCCCTCGACGAAGCAACGACTTTCATAAGCGAGAAACTTCTTGAGAAGATTTCCTTGTTAATGGCGATACCATTATCAAATCTGAGGCTTGAAGCTTCCTCCTCCGATTATGGAATTGACTCGCTTATTGCCATTGAGCTCAAGAACTGGATGCGACTAGAGCTTGGATGCAACCTGGGCACATTTGAGATTCTCGGTTCGAATACGATCGCAAATCTTGGGGAGCTTGCGGCGCAAAGATCTAGGTGGCTTGCGGAGCTGGGTTCTCCAGATGCGCCAGCTGGAAAGGACAAAGACGTCCCAGGGCGTTCAAAATCGGAATCACGGCTTTCTCTAACTCCTAGCCCTCTGTCCCCTAATAATGGCAACATGCCGAACCTACCAGTCCCGTCACTCGATGTGACTACATCAGCGCTTCTCAAATCGCTCCGTCTTGTTCTATCTGAAGAAGAGTATGAACGGTCCAAGGCCTGTGTTGATTCATTCCTCTCTCCGGAAGGACAGGGTCATACATTACAAGCGCGCTTGCTAGACCGTGCAAGGACTACAAGGAACTGGCTCTCTGATATCTGGATAAACAAGAAATACCTGGAGAGGCGTACCCCAATTGCACCTTTCACGAATTACTTTGTGTGTCATGAAATCAGTGGCACCTCATCTGTAAGCGAGAGAGCCGCTTGTATCTGTGCTGCTGTACTCGAATTCCAAGCGGAAGTAGAGAATGATACTCTCGCTCGAGATCGTATCCGAGATGCCTATGCCGATATGAATCAGTACAAGAATCTATTCAACGCCTGTCGGATCCCGCAAAAGTCCAAGGATTGTTTGGTCAGATTTGACACAGCATCGAATCGGCACATCGCTGTAATTCGGGCTGGCCATTATTTCAAATTGAGCTATGAACACCAGGGCCAGCGACTTGACAGGGCACAGTTGAAGGCTGCAATCGATTCAATTCTTGAGATGGATCTTGGCTCAACTATAGGGGTTGGAGCGCTGACAACGAGCAACAGAGACATTTGGGCTGAAGTAAGTTGATCTGGTTATATTGGGTGATCCAACTAACATTTTCTTAAGGCAAGAGCAAACCTCATGGCAACATCACCCGAAGCCAAACGATCGATAGAAGAGATTGAAAGATCTTGTTTTGTTCTTTGTCTTGACACAGAACAGCCGAAGACATTAGAAGAACTAGCGGCGCAAATATGGTATGGGAATGGCAGCAATCGATGGTTCGATAAACCAACTCAGTGGGTCGTCACTGCAAATGGGCGTTCGGGATATATTGGGGAGCATTCTGCCACTGATGGTGGTCCCAGTGTTAGGCTGAACGATTACGTCCAAGATTTCATTCGAAAGGCGTCCGGAAGACCTACAGATATGACTTCAGACCTTGACAAGCACTCCCACAACGTCAAACCCATTAAATTCCCTATCACGGACGAGCTTTCGAAGCTTGTCCTGACCGCACGTTCGCAATTTGAGCAGACTACAAGCGCCGAGGAGATTGTCCCATTGAGCTTAGATCGGTTCGGACAGGAGGCGATCGCTTCCGGAAAGAGGAATGCAAATACCTGCATCCAACTGATTCTGAACCTAGCAGCATACCGAATGTATGGAGAGTTGAAGCCAAACTCTGAACCTGTCTCACTTTCGTCCTTTGCCGACGGCCGATGTTCCACCTGCTCGATGGTCACCGAAGAAGTCTTGAAATTCTGCCAGCTTGCAGATGACCCCAAAGCCAACCAAGCAGCACGTCTCGGCGCTTTCGACGCCGCTAGGATTGCTCATGGAAAGAATTTGTCGAGGACTGCGGATGGACCTTTGAACACCGAAGCCCATCTGTTAGCATTAAAGCAGATGCTGAACGAGAATGAAGAGACTCCCGAGCTATTTCTTGATCAGTTACTTCAGAAATCTCAGAGGTGGTTCTTCAATGCAACGTATCTGCCATCCAATCACGAAGTCCATTACGGACATCGGCAATTTAACGAAGATGGCTTTGGAATTGGGAGTATGATTCGTGCTGATAGGTAAGAAACGTTAAGACCTTTTTAGTGAGCCATTAGCTGATGTTCAATAGATTTGACTTACTCATTTGCACCGCTAATGGTCGCGGCAAAGAGTTGTCCTCTCATATCAAAAGAGCTGCAGACGATGTCGGGATCATGCTTGGTATAATCTCGTAGAGACTCGATCAATACCTCTTTGATATCCTATCCAATATGAGGCCTTCATTTGAGTTGTATACAAACTACCCCTCATCTCAAGATATGATCCAGTCTGCAACCAAGTCATAATTTACCCGCACCCCCGGCAAGGCCAAGTAGAGACATCAAGCAGGACTGATATCGCCTTCATTCTGCTGCTTACTATAGCACCGCATCATTACCGGATATCGCAAGAGGAATAAGGACGAAAGCTATATTTCCCGTTAGGATATCTATAGAATGAGCACTACTCCACGCCAACATAAACTAAAGCAATCAGCCTAAGAAAAAGCTCGCAGACAACTTATACCGTTTATATACATCCTTTCTTCGGAGAGCTTGAGCACTTGCTACAAGCAACACCTCCACATCCTACATCTTCCACTCTCGGTATTTGGATGGGACCAGATACACTCTCCTTGCACTATCCACCGCTTTGCAACTATTCAATGCCCTTAAAGAAATTGCGTGGAGACCACTGTAGAGAGGAAGCAACTAAACCACAAATCAAATTACCATCGCCCTCCTGGGAAATTTTCAGTGATGTGATATACTATATACTTAATTAATCATACAAACATAAGCATACTATTAAAGCCGTATTCCTCCTTCATCCGCAGTCCATAGTCAACATAGACGTACGTGAACGAACTTATCCATCATTATTCCTCCCCCACCTCCGACATTAACAAACAATCCCCTCGCTCTCTCTTGCAAATAACCCGCTTGCTTCAAACCCCATCCATCCATCCATTCATCCCTTCATTTCATAAATCCCCATCCCAAACACAACCTTCCTACAACAACCAAGCCACCACACCCGCCACCACCCCCAGCACTCCCCCAGCCCCCACAACCTTCTTCTCCGCCCCACTCTTCCCCGTCTCACTCGCCACCGACCCCGTGGCACTCGCCGTCCCTGTCTTCGATCCACTCCCACTCCCACTCGTCTTAGTCGCCGCACTCCCACTCCCGGTCGCCGACGCTGCAGTAGTCGTAGCCGAAGTAGACCAATCCTTCGAAATCGCCGACGAGCTACTTGACGAATAGATCGAAGCGTTCGCGCAGTAAGTTTGTTTATTTGACAGCGTGCTTGCGTATTGAGGATCGTTGGGGCAGCCGGCGGATTCGAAGCAGCTTTGGGATGGTTAGCTTATGGATACTGGATATAGAGGAAGGTGTAGATGGATGGAGACTTACGTTAGCACGTCGTTCCATTTCTGGCACAGACAGTTATAGTCAGTGGTCTGGCATGCGTTGGCAATGGCGCGGGTGCTGCCCAGACAGGCATCGAGGACGTTTTGGCCTGCGCAGACGGAGGTTCCGGGGGCGACGGCGGCGGAGGTGGATTGAGCGGCGGCGAGGGAGAGAAGGAGGGTTGCTGGGAGGAGAGTTGCGAAGTGCATTTTGAGGGTTGGAGATGTGTGTATTGTGAGTAGATAGGATAGAAGCCCTGTGTTTTGTGTGTATATATAATTCGCAGCAGCTGTATATGTTTACACTGTACAGAACGCACAGAAATCAAATAAAGAAGAAAAACAGAGTCAAGTCAACAAACCGGTGCCGGGATATGATATATATATCATACGACTTCTGCCGTGCCATCGACATGCCATTCCCCATTCATCCAATCCCCCGGACGATTAAATTATACCAACCACAACACCATGGCCCCATACGGAGTAGAACCAAAATCGAGGGGTTCGTCTCCTCACAGACTTAAATTTAAGTCTATCCCCCTTTCCCTAGCGCGCCTTGCATTGACCATCTCCACCATTCTCGCGTAATGATTGGCTGTCGTGTCTGGCACATGTTGTACCGCCGAAATATTTCCCAGTTCCCAGAGCAACGCCGCGGGAGTGTATGCAGAACATTCTGTCTCTGTATGCATTTCCGTCCGCCAAAAAAAAAAATAGGTCAGATGCGCTCTCGGGAATGGATGAATTCCATCATAGAGTTTGAATCAAGAAAGATCGGAAAGGCAGATCATGTTCGGTGAGCGCAGACCAGATTACCTTTCGGCCCCTGCTCAAATATTGGAGAGAGTCTGGAGAAACTCGAATCCATACCGTGCATCTCATTTCGTTTACTGCACGCCTATTCTAGTTTCGGCAACTTTAATCTAATGCGCGATCATTCAAGCGTTGGCTCTCCACATGCATGAAAGATTCGGCCGTTATGAATGAGAAGGGAAGTATTTTCATCAACTTTGGTCAGGAATGCATATTTGCAAAGACAATCATTGGTAAAATACCCCGTTCCCCCCTTCTTGGCTGCTTGGCAGCTATGTAAAGTAAAGTCGGTAACGACGGCAAAACAGAGACTTTGTCTTGTCTCTCTTTCGTATCATGTGTTGGTTGTGATACTGAGAGACCGACCGCATCTTACCAAGTATGTCTTGATTTTAACTCAAACCCAACTTCAACACTGCACACCTAACAGCTAGCACTAAACCCACCCCAGAGTCACAGATATTCTGCTCTCCTCCAGAGTATCCAAAACCAACACCAACATCAACCTGAAAAACCAATTGCCCGCTACTCCATACCCGAAACTCCAGTCCATCATCTCACAGACTCACCGTATCCTTATCCATTAACTAACCCCAACCACCGCACATAGAATCGAGAGACGTGCACCGTCATACAAGAAACATCCTCTCACCCCCCGCTCCCCAAGACCCAGACACACAATCCAGCTCTTTTCTAACCCCATATCAAGAGCCCTTAGACGATTTCTGATAATCTACTATGCTTTCTCCACAACACACCGATTACTCTCGGACAGGACAGCATGGAAATGCCACACATGTCATACTCACGTATTTATATATAGACCATGACCTACCTCTGAATATAGGGATTATGGAATGCTTATATGAGAATCAGTATCCGCATTAAAGATTTACATGTACATAACCTCATCCCACATCCCTACATTACATAATCACAATCCAAACTCGACATCATTGAAATTTTGAATGTTCTTCTGTATTATTACATATACATATAATATATATGTTCGATCTATGATCCATTCCATCCATCCAGAAGGCCACCGATCCCACGGGTCTCGGAGTTATGCCACCCCGCCCAACACCGCACCGATCGACCAGCCTTCCCGTCGTATAAAGAGTTGAGATTTATCTTTTGCCATCGCATATATTTCAAATACCCACCCCACACCCCATGTTCCGTTGCAACCATGCAATCGCTCAATTCGCTTTCGCTCCATTTATAACGCCTTGCTTCCAAACCCCCATCCAAGAAAACACAACCAGAATCAACGCCATCAAGTTCTCAATGTCCTGCAATAGGACAGAGCAACAGGATATTTTATTACTTCAAACAAAAGAGAACCACTCATTTTGACCAGCCAGCTGAGTCGGGAGACTCAACTACTAGCCCCAACGTTGATACCCATAATCCGCCATCATTTCGATGTGCATTAGCACGGGTATCATAAATTAAACAAAGGGAAAAAATGTATTGCATCCGAGTGCAAACGTCCATCAAACATGAATCATCCATGAGACCAAAGCTAGAATGTAAATATGCGAAGAAAGTAGACTGCGAAGTCTATTGCTTAGGCAGTCTCGGTCTGACCACCACCGAGCAGTTCAAGAATTTTATTCGAGACAGCTCCTGGGTATCCCCTACTGAGCATTTCCTGAACAACATTCTTGGCGCTAGTTCTATCTTCAACAGCAAGATAAGCTCGGGTCATAGCTTCGTAAGTGCTTGGTTCTCTCTTCTCACGACCGACTGTCGCAAAGATAGCCTTGCTCTTCTCGATGTTGCGCTCATTGGCCCATCCATGGATAAGAGTGTTCGCAATGTATGGTGTCATTTCGACGCCTCTTCTAGACATGTTGGCCAAAATGGGTTCTGTCTCAGCCACGCGGTGGTTGGCGACCATGGATTCAAACAAAGCTTGGTAGAGGCAGGCTTGGGGACGAATAGAAGAATCTGCCATGACAGAGTCGAAGACCTTGCGAGAACCCTCCATATCGTGCATGACACAGCCCTTAGCATGAATCAAAGATGAGTAGTGAACAGCTTCAGGCTTCTCGCCATTGCTGCGAATAACATCAAGGATGGCTTCAGCAGCAGACATGTTGACCGGCTCGAGAGTTGCGTGGGTGTCGACAAGGAGCTTGTATGTATGGTTTGTTGGCTGAATACCCTTCGACTTCATTCGCTCGTAGTATGCGAGAACCTTGTTCTTGTCACGCTTTGTGGTGAGGAAAAATTGCATCAAGCTGTTGTATGGAGCAGGTCTAGCCTTGTAGTTGGGCATCGACTCCATCTCCTCAAACAACTCTTCGGCAAACTTCTCATCACTAACTCTGCAGAGAGCATTGACAATCGTACCGTATGTAACGCTAGTCGGTCGGATACCAAGAGCACGCATCTCAGCGAAGTAGAAGAGACAGTCGTCGATACGACGAGCCTTTCCAAGCTTGCCAATGAGAGCATTGTATAGGAATGATGAGGGCTCTACACCCTCAGTCTTGGCGCGGTGGAAGATCTTGACAGCTTCGGATGCTTCGTCAAAAGTCTTGGTGGATTCCTTGAGAGTTGTAATGTATAGACCGAAAGTGTTTGCAGTTGGTGCAGCACCCATATCAAGAAGTTCTTGATGGTATTGAGCAGCAAGCGCACGGTTACCAAGCGTCAAGCAAGCGCCAACCATAGCATCAAGGATCGATACCCAGCCATATCTAACAACGGCGTATTGTGGAAGTAAAGGAACATCAGATCGAGCCATGGCGAGAACATCGTGGACCAAATTCGATCGCTCCTCACGAGCAGCAGCTGAGATTAGCTTAGCGTAAGTAATGTATCTTGGATGACGACCGGCACGACGCATATTTCTGAATCTACCTAAAGCCTCATTGAGTTTGGAACCTTTGCCACGGCTAGCTCCTCTCTCAAGTTCATCAGCGATAAGAGCAGAACCCTTGAAATCGGTGGAAGCGGCATAAGGATCAAAGGTGTCTTCATACGTAGGCGCATATACGGCAGGCTGGAAGTTTTGCTGGAAAATGGCTTCGGCGGGTATATCACGAGGATCCATAACCCCATTCGACTTCATGAAGCGGGCAATGAATTCAATTCCTTCTTCAATCTCGTCTGCGATGTGAGCGTCGGCCTCAGAGGCAGATGCTCTGATGCGAGCGAACATTTGCTCAGATTGTGTAAGACCTTCCAGGACCTGACCAGAGCCGATCATGGCGACAGCAAACATAGCAGTTGGCTCGATAAATGCAGATGAGACAGGCATTTCTGCAGCTGTGAGGATGTGCCAGTATCGCTGGGCTGCGGCAACATCACCACTACGTACGCTTAAAGCTAGCAATGCCATGGTGGGTTTGGCGATGCTAGGGTCAGCATTGATGTGCGAGAAGGCGGCAGCAGCGACGCTCTTGTCTCCCTTATCGGCAGCACGCATGGAGATAACGCTCATGGCCACTGACTTGGCAGAAGGTTGGAGACCCTCAGCCCAGCCCATAGCCTCGGTGAGCATACCACGTTCGAGAAGGCCTTGAACGAAACCTTCATCAATGAGTACGTCCCGGAATTCTTCAACATTGGCTCCATATCCTTCAACAATTCGGTTGTAGAACTTTGCAGCACCTGCCATTTTATCGGAGGCGACGTAAGCCTTGATGACAGCGGCATAGATTTGAGCGTCTTTGCGATCAGACAACTCAAGCTTGCCTGAGTCATCTTGAAGAGCTAACTCCTTGTACTCATTGTAACATTCGACAGCACTGCTCAAATCACCTGATTGGGTGAAACCCTTGATCATCGGTGGGAAGGTGGCAGCCAGTGGTACGACCTTGCTCGTCTCCATGTGCTCATATAATCGTATCATATCCTGAACGCGACCAGCATCAGCACAGGCGGAGATGAGCTCATGATATGTCTCTGCTGGGTATGTGCGATCCGTGTGGTACGAGATTGACGCATCAAACAACCTAACAGCAAGGTCTAGTCTGTCATCTTCGGCAAGGATAGCAAACTCTAGTTCGCTTGACGGAAACATAAATTTGCCAGCCTCTTCCATACCACCAAAGCGTACACGTTTCTCCTCCAACGTCTGTTTCAGCGAAGAAACAGCAATTGAGCGGGAAGCAATCAGTTTGATGAGCGTGTTGTACGTGGCGGTGTCTGGTAACACCTTTCGTTTCAGCATGTCGGAATACACATCAAGGGCTTTCGGTACGACGTGGATCTGCTCATTGGGAAGATGAATGGCGGCATCCAGAAGAGCATTATAGGCGGTTGCTGTAGGTTTGATACCTGCAACAAGCATGGCCTCAAACACAGCAGGAATTTCTGCATGTCTGCCAGCTCCAGAAAGTTTGGTGAGGTGTTCGGCATAGCTCAAAGATTGGAGATCTGAAGTCGACTTGAAAGACGTAACTGAGCTAACAGGTGACCTCTCAGACCCCTCGATTTTCTCAAAGCTTGTCTCAACAGAAAGAGCCGGGGACTGGGTAGGTGCGATTGGAGGGGTAGGAACACGTGCCGCAACGACACTCAGTTCAGCCTCAAACGCAGCTTGATCCTCCCGCGACTGAATTTCCTTCTCGATGGCTGCATCAATCTTGGCAAGAGCGGCCTCCTCTTCCGCCTCGAAGTGGACTTGCTTGATGTCGTCTACCGCACTAGTGCTAGACGATCTCTCGACTTGGTTCGGAGTCGCAGGCGGCGCGGGGTCACTGGAAACAACATTGCTTTTTCCTTCGCCATCCACTTGTATCGACGCGGGCTTCCATTCAATGCATTTCTGCAATTGAAATTGCTTGTCCTCCTTCGACTGTTCTCCATTTTGCGCCTTCCAAGCTTCCGAGTATGTTTCTAGCCCTCCATCTGCGCGAGCGCCCTGCACGAGAGTCGTGCCATTTGAGCCTGGACCAGTATGGAAAGCATTCTGAAGATTGTAAGATGGTAAATGACCGAGTTTACTTTGTCGGCGCTGTAAAGGGTGGCGGCGAGGGTTTGTTGCTAGGACTTGAGGATGAGTTGCGGCAACGACTGATTGGGCGTAACCGTGGGTGACAGATTTTGCGAATCCTTGACGTGCAAGATTCGAGTAGAGATTGTTGTAGATGGGCATTTAGTACTGGTTTGACCTCTCAGTATCGGTAGAGAGGAGACTGCAAACAGATCGCGTTAGCATCCTGCTCGTATGTGCAGCAAAGATTTTCGCATCATGCAAATGCGCGAGAAGCAATTATATGACTCGGGGAGCACATAATACATGGAACTTACTAAAATCTCAATTAAACAACGGTTGCAGGTTCATTTGACAGCGATGCCGTCAAACAAACGCGCTGTTCAAGTTTTTGGGGTGGTTCGTGGAGGGGTGGAGGAAATTTTGTCGATGTTCAAGATTTGAAGTCCACGAGATGTCGACTTCCTGCTGAACAAATATTTTGATCGGTGGCGTGTCGTGTAGTAAGCCTAAGGTTATTCACAGGTCTAAAGAGCCTCAGACGTTGATGAAGATAAAAAGGCAGAGAGAGTGTGGTAAGAAAGGTAATGAGTGAGTAGATAATGGACAATAATAGGCAAATTATTTCCAGACTAAGCCAGGTCCTAGCCTCCAAGGCAATCCGAGGTGCTGAACTAGTCTTCCAGGTACCCAAGGTCTGTCGTGTGCGCGGGCGCGGGCATAAGCATGAACCCAGATGACGAATACGGTAGCTCTGGGATAAGAGATTCGAGGGAATTTGAGGAAGCAGAAGCTCAGACGCAGATATCCAACGGCTGAAGTGCTGATGCGGCAGTTTAGCAGTCTAGCAGTCTAGCAGCGTCTATCAGAGTGATGATTGGCAATCAATACTGGTGGCCGTCTGCGCGAAATCAGCAGGTAAGTACAGTAATGCCAGTAAGGAATGCGCACGAATTTGCACGAATTTGCACGAAATATCCACGGGCCAAAATATCGAATTTCTCTAACTCAAAGGCTGTGAGGGCGAAAATCTTCCGGCTTCGAAAAGTCATCAATGTGACTCTTCCATCCCGCGCAAAAAGTGTGAAAACCCTGTCGAACCCTAGTTCCTCTAACTGCTTCGAGAATGGCCGGTCCCAAAAGACACGGCTTTATTTCTAGCGTCAACCTTACGATCCTGCTCGTTCCCACAGTGGATCTTCCTCCACAAAAGCAACGGCAAGCGAGCGCAGGAAAGTCCCCAATTGGCCAATATCACAAGTGATGATGACTTCAATCGAGGGAGCAGTCGAAGCTCCGCCGTAAATCCGACGTTTATGCTTTGCGTTGATGCCTTCAACGGGCATACGGATTTAAAGCATCTGATATCTGTCCTGAGATCCGTTGAGTTCTAGAAGTCCCGAATTGCCGGGGGCGGACTCGGACTCGGGTTGGAATATAGTCCGCGACTTCTACTTTACAAGCACACATATCACATATCATCATCTTCGGACCCGGGTGCGAGTTATTTCGATTATGGCATATGTGTCCTGTAGATGCTAATATACCTCATTCTTATATCGAATATCTCACTCATACCTCATGCCTCATACCTCATACCTCATACCTCATACCTCATACACAGACTGAGGGAATCCCCGACTGTGAGTAAGCCCTTCCTCCGGCAACAGCGGTGTCGACGCTGTGCCATGTAAGTGTAAGCTGCAAATTCTTCACCCCGAAAACCGAGAAGCCCTCAGTGGAATCCCACTCGGTAAGAGCACCAGTAAATTCGCCATGGGAAACTCCATGGAAGCAGCTCGAAATGCTCAAGAACCCTAAAGAACTCCACCGCGACCGTCGCACACATGTGGATTTTTCTTCACGACTTGCAAAGAAAAAAAATACCTCTCGTCTCCCCCCACCCCACTCGCAGAAAAACCAAGCCAATCCAGTCAGTCATTTGTGGGGTGCCGTGCAGTAGCAAAGCTTAAAATTGATGACTTCAGAGAATCTTCGGCAAACGGACGTTTTCGGGAGAAACAAAGCACCTACTCCGCTCCGTACCTCACTCCCTCCCCTTTCACCCACCCCGCGTAACCTCCAGCAGCGTACCTGAGGCCATCGCCAGCAGAACGCCCTCCCTACTCCCTCCGCACGTACGTAGAGAATCTAGCAAGAGAGAGCAAGCGCCATGACGACAGCCGTTTCCGCTCCCGGCAAGGTCTTCCTGGCAGGAGGATATCTGGTTCTCGACCGCGCCTACACAGCGTTGGTGTTCGGGCTGAGTGCGCGCATACACGTCTTGGTGCAAGATATCGATACCAGTTCCGGCGTACAGCTTTCCGAGATCACCGTCTCCAGTCCGCAGTTCCGTGATGCTACTTGGAATTATGGGTATCACTTGACTGGACATGAAGGTGGTATTGAAGTCACTCAGTTGCAAGGGTAAGAGCGATTTCATCTTGTCTACTGTCTGTCTGGCTATCTGTCCCTTTGCTTGATCCCATCCGTCTCGGAATCTTTGAACTTCCCTTCTCCGTCGTACCCCCAAGGTTCTCCTTTTCCATATACGTCACGTGTGTCTTCTCTCCTCGTTTGATGAATTGTTCCCGAGCATATCTTTCCGATCCCTACTCATCTCTCCTCTCTCTCTCTAGCTCCCCATCCGCCACCGTGACTTCCCGAAACCCGTTCGTAGAGACGGCTCTGCAATATGCACTAACCTACATTTCCTGCGTGCAACCAGCCAAAGGCATCAAGCCGACATCCGTCACAATCCTAGCAGACAATGACTACTATTCCCACCCATCGACGAAAGCCATTGCCGCCGACTCCAAACACCAGTTCATGGACTTTGGCGTCCGTCTCCAAGATGCCCATAAAACCGGCCTAGGCTCATCCGCAGCCCTCGTCACCGCCTTCACCGGAGCCATCTTATCCCACTACCTCGCAGGGCAATTCAATATTTCCACCGACGAAGGGCGCTCAAAATTGCACAACCTCGCACAAGCAGCTCATTGCGCAGCCCAAGGAAAAGTCGGCTCCGGATTCGACATTGCCACCGCTGTCTACGGAACCTGTCTATACCGGCGCTTCTCCCCCTCCATCCTCTCCAGCATCGGCGAACCCGGCTCACCAGGATTCGCAACCCGTGTAAAGAGTTCCGTCGAGAACACCTCCGAGTCTCAGAAATGGGACGTAGAGATCTCCAAGGGCAAAGTGACGATTCCGAACGGAATGGCGCTGGTCATGTGTGATGTAGATTGCGGATCTCAAACCGTAGGCATGGTGAAGAAGGTGCTCGAGTGGCGCAAACAAGACCCTGCGGACTCGAAAGCCCTCTTTGATGAACTGCAGTCGAGGAATGAGAAGTTGGCGGAGATCCTCTCTGCTGGCGATATCGAGGCTGCTGGACCTGCTTTCTCTGCTATCCGTGAAAAGATCAGAGAGATGGGTGAGAAATCTGGAGTTCCGATTGAGCCTGCTGAGCAGACGGCCCTCTTGGATGCTGTTACTGAGAATGTGGAGGGTGTGGTGGGTGGAGTGGTGCCGGGTGCTGGCGGATATGATGCAATTGTGCTGTTGGTGAAGGATGACAAAAAGACCATGGATGATATCAAAGAATTCCTAGTTAAGTGGAGTACAGAGCAAAAGAGCAATGTGAAGCTTCTCGGTGTCAAAGGAGAGATGGATGGTGCGAGGAAGGAAGATGGGGAACTCTATGGTTCATTATTCAACTGAGTCGAGTTTTTGGCTTCAGCTTCGACAATCACTTAGCAAAACATATGTCTAAAGAAATTGTCATGTTATAGAAATAGTCACCAGTCTATATTCAATGAAGTTTATGTCTGAATGTCCAATCCTTCTGTATTTTCCGAGTTCTCTTATAGTGTTTGATGTCTCTCAAATTCTATCAATTCTCCTAACACAAACCAAACCGAGATTGTTCATGTGGGAAAGGCCACAGGCATCAATCCAGATTTTTCACTCAATGACAGCCATGAGAGACGGTTTTGCCTTTAATCTACTCATTACCTTCTCACACCTTCCTCCCCCTTTTTGATTCTCTCCCCACATCCAACCCACCCGCCCCCCCACTCCTTCTCCTCCCCTCACAATACCACCCCATTCACAATCTCATTCAAGTCCTCACTGGCTCTCCAGATCCACCACCCACCCATCCATCCAGCTCCATCCCAAACCCCAAACAGCATACCCGAAGCCCAAGTCCAAGTCCAAAACCCACCACCCCCATCTCAACCACAATACACCCCCCCCCTCTCCTCCTATCCTCATTCAATCCTCACATCAATACTCACATCCAGCGCAAGTTCACCTCTACCCATCTCCCCATCAAACCACCCTTCAGCCTCCTTTCCTCTCCCTCCTCCCCTCTCTCCCCTCTCCCTTCTCCTCTCCTCTCCTCCACACACCCCACCATCCTCCCTCTCTCAAAAATTACACTATGGCAGAAGAGAAAAGAGACCAGCCACACCAGATATACAAAACCACGAATCCCTTTCCATATCCTATCTACCCACACTCGTTCGACCACTTCCCATTTATACCACAGAAAGAAAGGGGAACGCCCGCAATCCAAGTCAATCCAAAAATTTCATTCAAATTCAAATCCGCACCCATCCATCTTGTCATTTCATCATATATATCTCTCTTTCTTATTCATAGCACCACTTACATGAAAAAACTTACCCTAATCTGCCCCTCCATCATCCATCCACCAATCTACCTTCCAGCACTACCATCAGCCTAATAGATAGACTCCAGTCCTACCAAACAAAGTAGATCCACCCCCTCATTTCTCACCTCACCACCTCATCACATCACATTGCATCACATCACCGCAACAGCATCATAATCAAGCCCAAACATTCATATCCCTCTCCCTTTTCCAATTACAAAACACATATATGCACATACGTGCACAACGACAGTACACCGATCACTCACTCACTCACTCACAGCAAATTCCCCACCATTCACCATCACAGCAAGCAACAAGCAACAAAGCACCTCAACCAACAAAATCTATATAAGTATCTTTCATCATCAAGCCACACCAACAGGCACACCAAAGTACAGGGTTTCTTTAAGACTAAGTAAGTAAGTGGGTTTTGTAGGTAGGTAAGTACTGTATGCTGCTCAGCCAAACCCGAGATGCCTTTCCTCCCCCGCCAAAATTTGTAATTGTATTGTTTGTTTCTTAAAAAACAAAGAGTAACTTTAACACCAAGCGGAACCAAGAAAAAACAGCTTCGTAAAAGGGAAGTACGGAAAGATCCGTACCAGCATAAAAACACAACACAAAATCACTCCTGCCCGAAACCCATTGTCTCTTCCACTGCCATTGTCAACTTCGTCTGTAACTGTTCCAGCGTCTTGTATGGGGGAAGATCTAGTCGATTGAAACTAAATATGCGAGTTAGTACATGTTAAATAGAGTAAAAGGGATGCGTGAAACTAACCATGTATGGGACTTTGGCAGGTTGTTGACCTCTCCTTGTTTTTCGATAGTGAACCTTCTTGGACCGTCGCTACCTTGGAGATCCTTGAAACCATTGACAGGAATACGAGATGTACCAGTTGCGAATTGGAGAAGACGAGATTTCTGTTCTCCATCCCAGCTGCGGATAGTCTGCCAGAAGAACTTGATGACCTCGTCTGACTCAGTGTAACCTCTGTAGTCGGTGTGTTTCTTCCAGTCCTCCACATCGATTTCAGCAATACCACCAATCAACAACTCCAATTCTCTCTCATCGAAGACGTTGACAAGTTCGGCAGGGATCAGTTCGTGGAAACCGGTAATGAAGGCTTGGAATTGTTCATCAATTCGTTTTTGAATCCTCCATTTAACCATCAAGTCCACGTATTCCTTCTTGTTAGCATCAGTGACATCAATATCTCTTCCACCCGGTTTGAGGTCTTCAACTTGAGTAACACCGAATCTTTCATCTTCTGTCGAAAAGGTTTGCTCTAGCACACCCTCGATAGGATTATCCAACATCCACTGGAGACTGCGATGGAAGTCTGCGTCGACTCCCTCCATATCTGAAAGAGAAACTGCCTTGTTAAGCATCATCTTATACAATGCACCAATGAAGAATGCATCTAAGAATCGACGATGGAAAATAGCAAGACCGACCACGCGACCGATGAATTTGAAGTAGTTAAGATGTTCTGGGTTGATCCCGGAGTGAGGGTTAATTTGTAGAGTGTAGTTGTCGTGAGCGGAATATTCGAACAAGCAGTAGAAAGGGTTGAACATCTCGTGAGATAGAAGGAAGAAGAATTCTCTGGATAAACCACCATAATCAAGACCATCTTCGCCGTCGAACTTAATCATGAGACGCTTCTTCAGATCAGTAGCCGATTGGCGCATGATTTCAGCATAAGAATCCTCGAAGATATGAGATCTTCGAACTTTCACATGACATTGTCCAGAAAGAATGCGCAATGCTGGCTGCGAACGGAAGTAGATCAACTTCCGTCTGAAATCTCGCTTGTATTGCGGTACATTCTGATCCAATGAGGAGGGCAGTCGTGGATCGTCCCATGTGGTGGTCTTGGTGTTGTGATCCACAAAGTATACTCTTGCGGTGTTTGTGAGTCTCATTTCCCAACCGCTTGGTAGCGGTCCGAGCTGTGATACTGGTTGCTGTTGGATAGTGTTAGTAGCATTTTGACCACCGTACATTCGGATATATTGTTGACGACGAGGATCGACCCAGGTAGTTGTACGAGTGTTATGGTCCACGAAATAGGGGCGCCCTTCCGGTGTATGTCTTTGTTCCCACAGCGGCGGTAGTTCCCCTGTTCCTGCGGTCGTAGCACCTGTAGCCATAATAGTCGTTGTATTCGCAGTGCTGCTGCTACTACTAGCTTGTGGTTGGGGAAGGTTGGGGGAGTTAGCACCGGTACGGTCTTCTGGCAAGGTTCGGTTCTGATGTCGTTGACGTTCTACTTGCGTATTGGCATCTCTCTCGTTGAGCCTCGTCTCGGTCGTTCCGCTAGCAGAGGGTCGGTTCCAACTGGTAGATCTTGTATTGTGGTCGACATAATAAGTTCTTCCGAGGTTGTCCTCACGTCGTTCCCAACCAGCAGGCAATCTTCCTTGTGCATCCTCAAATGAACTTAAGCCGTTACGATGTCCCGAACTTCCATTTGTGCCTTGTGCGCCGCTCACAGTTCCTCCACCGCTGCCAGCAGCAGGTGCATGACCCGGTGTTGGTCCACTTGACATAGATCCGTTCGCCATAACAACCCCTGATGGCGCCGGTGTATGAGCAGGCGAAGGGGCCGCATTCGAGAAGCCAGAGACGGAACCTGTTGGGGTATGTAGCGAAGGCCGACTGCTGGAAGCTGAATGGCCGTTCGTAGGTGGTGCTAAGGTTCCTCGCGGTGGAGAATCTAGCTTCGTGGAAAGATTGATGATGAGTTTCCCATGTACAACAAGATTATCAGAGGACTTTTTGAGATCCCGAGTGAGCATTTCTGTGTAACGATAGTAAGCCAACCGATGTATAGAGGGGGTCGGACGATCGAGACTAACCCTCTTGAGGGGAGGATAAATCGAGGATATCTCCAATGCGAACATTAATCACACCCAAAAACCCTTGGTCCTTCTTCTTGAACTTCTTTTGGTCGAATATTTGCACGGCTAGAATGCTATCATCGTTCGCACGCCTAGAATTCACATCAGCACCAGTTTTTCTTGTCACGGAAAACCCAGTAATCACAAATCAAAAACCTCATTCCAGTAGGGGTTAAGAGTTCTTTTGATAACGGTCGTCGTCTTCGTCTGCTCGCCACTCACTGTCGCAACGGCGAAAGGGTCCGGAAATCCTAAACAAAGCGATTAGATACGAGCTATCTGACATGGCGGGGATGGTGGTTCGCACGGAAAACATCACGCTTGTAGAGGCCATCGGCAGCAATTACTGATATAAATTAGCAAACAGAGTGATCTCGTGGGCTGGTCCGCCTACTAGTTAATCGCAGGTTGGGCTGTCTGAAAAGAAAGTCAGTTCATGTATCTTCATCCTGTATGACCCAAGTATTTGAACGTACGCTGGAAGACTCGAGTCTATTCTGCTATTGCTGGCCATGATGCAGGTACGCCAGAGATGGCGGCGACGTTCTTCGGGACGTCAATGATGGAGGTCGTTAGAATCGTAGCGCAGGATAGGTATGAGGTTCCTGGGGTTTCAAGGTTGGCCGTGGTGGAAGCTTTGCGCTTGCGTTGATTTGGGGCTGTGTTGATATGAAGTGCAGAAGCCCCCCTTGCACCCACAATGCCCGTCTTACACCTCGTTCTAGGGTCGTTATTACTTCAGATATTCATAAGACATGAGAGACGTGAGAAGCGAAAAGAATACTCGTGAAATGTTGTTTCTCTAAGTTGTAAAACGATTGAAGTTTGAATAACTCGAGAGTCAAGGCGGCACAGAAATGTCCCCGCTAAATGATAAAACGATGGCCTGATATCCAAGGTGGGTACGCGTTTGATGTATGATGATACTATAAAAATAGAAGTCACGCCCGTTCACTCCCTTCTATTGTGCTCAATTAAGGTTCTTTGGTAATTCGGAGTAAGTCTTTGATAATCAATCTCAAGGGGCGTATAATTCAAGAAAGGAAAAATTCTTCCGAAAATTTCAATTCATGACCAAATGATGATTCAAACCGTATCAGGTTTCACTCCTACCTCGTTGAGGCAAATAGACACGGATCGCTCGCAAAGGGGGCAGAGCCGACATGCACGCGACAAACATGATGCTGACTGTAGGATGGATTGTTTATTCGACATGCGAGGTTTTTGGAGTTTGATGCGGATCTACTCTGATTATTCACATCCTCATTTACATGGGAGTTGAAATCCATTCCTATTAACTCGTGATAGGAACTTGATCCATGGTGATTAAGCCTCCCCATTGAAGACAGCAAATGTCCTGGAAAATCCAATCAACATCGTATGCCTGAAGACGCCTAAATGTGGTATTTTTTTCATGAACAAACAAGAACCCAAATCCCAGATTCGTCCACATACTTCGGAGAAGAAGAGAGTTTCTATGTCCCTGAACTCAATGTCATCATCATGTATGACTTTTGCTACTCATCAATCCCCATCTCCTCAATGAATCCTTCGCGTGGAAGACTTAGACTAGTATGGCGTGAATCCTCTACCACCACGAGTACCGCGATATCCGCCGCGATAACCTCCACGAGGAGAATATCCACCACCGCGCCCACCGCCGAAGTAGCCGCCACGAGCTCGTCCACCTCTTCCACCACGTCCTCGCTGCATACCAGGTACGTTTGTACGCTTAGGTACTACCTGCAAATATTTCGTCAGTCTAACATGCCCAGTACTACAAGGCATATGAACCTTACCTTGAGGTTACGACCCTTGAAGAGGCTTTCGTTTAGGACAAGAGCTTGAGCAACAAGACTTGGTTCTGTGAACTCTACATAAGCATACCTGCATAAACCTAGATTAGCCTCCATCTCTTGCCAGGCAGCGTTTGATACAAAGATATCTCGACATTGTCAAAAAATCAAGGAACCAAAAGTCGTGTGGTAACGAACCCCTTTGGATGGCCGGTGAACTTGTCAAGCAAGATCGTAACACGGTTGATCGAGCCACAGCTCTGGAAATGTGCTTGAATCTCCTCGGGAGAAGCAGAGTAGTCCACGTTGCCGACGAAGATGCTTCGCGAATCGATATCCTCCTTGTCCTCACGGAGGTCGTTGCTTTGTTGATCCAAGCTTGCTTGCATCTCCCGCAACTTGGCAGCTTCTTCCTCCATCTCTGCAACCCTGCGCTTCATCGCCGAAATCTCCTCCTGCATATCATGTCAATAAGTTGTCCTTGACTTCTCCTGTTGCAAACAAGCATACCTCGTCATTGTTGTCGTCCTCGTTGGCCATGACCTGATCATCATGCTTGGGCTCGTTGTCTGCCATGTTGTATATGTGTGTTGTACTGTGTATAATGCAGAATCTACTCTGCTAAAGTAAAGAAGGAAAGATGAGGTAATGGAAGAATAATCGATTGAGAATCTAAGAGAATTTATATGTTAGCAAATCTCATGAAAATTGTTTGCAGTTTCAGCTAATGTAGAGACCCTCAATTATAGCTTCGCCATCAGAGTGAATTGAATATACAATTTCCAATTTAGTTCTTTTCTATGTTGATGATTAAACCAACACGGCAGTTCTGGAAATGAGCAGGTAGATTGCTGTACGGGATATTGGGGGAATTGAATATAGCAAATGACGAACGGGTCATTTTAGGAGATGACATACCTTTGATTGGGTCGTATGAAACAGAAAGAAAGGAAATGATAGCTGTTTGTTATTGATGTTATTGTAATGTTGATTTCTGAACTTTCCACAAGGCTGTCACCGCGAGCCGCGTCTACGACAGCTCGGTTAAATAAAGTTTGTCGGAGCTCTGGAGAAGCTTAATGCCAAGGCTCGGAAGCCAAGCCTTCTCCTCTCATATCCGTTTTCCATCTTCATTCACATTGTTTGGGACAGAATTGTTCTCTAGTTCTAACCAGTACAATCAAACCGAAGCACAAACATCTGTTTTGATATACTTCATTTTGCTACCTCACTAACAACCAGCAGCACGCTAACAGTTGTATGAAAAGTTTATCTATCTGCAAGGGCAACGCAGCTTGTAGCTTCCAATTATGGATCCCTTACGATAAGAGCTGTGGGTGCCAGCCATATTTTGTTGCGCATGATCAACATCTGACGAGGATCACAAACCCAACTTCTTCTCCCCAAGCTGTTTATTAGAACGGCGAGTGAAAAGGCGCAGGCCTGGACTATCCTGCACACCTGAATCACCAGAACGATAACCATTCCCTTCCGCGCAAAGATGTCGCGACCGAGCACCTCATCCTCCAACTCCTCGCAGCCTCTCCTTCAAGCCATTCCCCGTCCTATCTCATCGCGCTCATCCTACCACCACATTCCGCACCATCCCCATTCCCTCAAGAATCTCTATCGCACATCGCGGAATCGAGTGCGCTCCTTTCTCTCTTCGCAAACTCAGCATTACATCGTTTTATTCCTCGTAGCCTGCGATCGTGAGTACCGCCTCCAGTACCTCTTCCAATCTCTCACCTCCAGCTGATCAATCCAACCTGTCAACCAGTCCTCGGTATCTTCGCCGACATAGCCATAAACCTCTACCAATGCGACACCAAGAACAAAGATCCGAAATGGGATGACGTTCGCGAAGGCCTGAGCATCGCAGGGCTAGTATTCAGCAGCGCATTCATGCTCGAACTACTCTTTAGCTTCTGGGCTTTTGGCTGGAGGTAGGTTATGATTCCCGCGGGCCCCGCAAAGCTAGCACTAACTCGTCACCTATAGTTACTTCAACTCCGTCTTCCACACCTTCGACGCACTAGTAATCTCCGCCTCCCTAATAATCGACATCCTTCTGCACGGCATCCTCGAAGAAGTCGCATCTCTCGTTATCATTCTCCGTCTATGGCGCTTCTTCAAAATCATCGAGGAATTCAGTGTTGGGGCGCAGGAACAGATGGACGGATTGGAAGAGCGGATCGAACAATTAGAGGAGGAGAATCGGGAATTGAAGAGGGAAGTGGGCGTTTGGAAGAACAAGAAGAAGGGTGGTGACGATGGAGTGGAGGATCTAGAAAGGGGAAGAAGGGGTGACGAGGAGGTTTAATGTAATGTGTTGTAGTAATGAGGTGGGTGAAGAGTCCGAATAAAGCGCCCAGGGGCAATAATGATGAAGTGTAGCAAAGGCGCGGCGATACCCTCTTTTAGACAGTCTGGTGCAGCATCCATGGTGTTGTATACCTGATCTTTTGCTCACACAATTATATAATAATTTAATGAACCCTCAAATTTTACCACTGTCCCATCCCATCAAGTCATCCCAACTGACGTTATTATCATTCATATGTTTATTCCACTATTCATCTCAACGACCCTCCTCTCTATATACATACACACACAAATCTCATCTCATAAATCCATACAGCCATAACACCCCTCCCAAACGAACAGAAGTCTAAAACAACTTAAACAACAGTAGAGAAGAGAAGACGCAGAAAAGCAATCGATCCACTCTACCCACCCACCATCCCTCATGTTTTTCATTTCTTTCTATCAAGTATATAAACTGTGAAGAAGACGAAGCAGAAAGAAGCAGAAGCAAAAAAGCCACCCAGCCACGCACGCATACATGCTCAAATGCAACAACGATGACAAGAAACGCTTCAGATAAAGTTCACCCGATCCAGACCCAGATCCAAAAAGCACCGAGCACAAGCATAAACAAAAAGGCCACACAAACACCATAGAAGAAACAAGATATGTGAAAGAAAACCAAAAGGGTGTTTTTTTGTTGAATTGTGATTTGGTTTGGTTTGATTCAAAAAAGCCATGCTATGTGATGTGGCGATGCGACATGATAGAACGCAATGACCCTTCATCTAAAGATCTCCATCTCCATCTCCAAAACGCAGTATCTCTCTCTCACTCTCTCTTCTCTTCCCACCTCATTGCCGGGCAACCATCTACTTCCTCGGCCCTCTCTTCTCTTTCTTATTCGCGTTATTCCCGCCCTCTTTCACAGGACTCACAAACGTAACATGTTTACTATCCTCCTTCTTCAAGCGCATATTGCCTTCCCCTCCGCCGCCAACACGGTTCCCCAGCACTGTGCGGGAGACCACTTTTTCACCTTCGCCGTCTTCCGCGATGTCGATTTCCGCGACATCGCTTCCTTCGTCTTCGTCTTCTGACGGCACGCTCTCGGCGGCGTCGTCGCTGTCGTTGTACTCCCCGTCGTCGCTGACGAGACTGGGCGCGTTGTTGCTGGTGACGGTGTTGGGGCTGAGGTCGATGATCGAGGGGACGATTGGCAGGCCCATGTCGACGTCACCGTCGGAGTCGCGGTGGACGTTGATGGGTTCCAAGCGGCCGGACGGTCTGGTCTCAGGCGCAACGTTTTCCAGATTGAGTGGAGAGTATGATGGAAGAGAAGGGATTTGGTTGAGTCCTCGCATGGCATTAGCTTGGTTGTGATCCATGCCTTTGCTTGATGTCGGCCGACCGAATGGTCCTGGAGACATTGTAGAGCGGGACGGCAAGCGCATGCCTGTGATGGGAGTATCCGAGGCTCCGTCAAAGCCACCAGGACGGCGTTGGGGTACAGGTGCATCTTGGACATTGGCAGGTTCACCATCCTCTGAATCTTCCTCGTCGGATGATGAAACGCCATCGAGATCAACGGGGGCCTTTGCATCACCGACAATCTCCTGAAGATCGCCACCAAACCCTTTGCTTCTCATAAACTCTGAAAGGTGAGGAGTAATGTTTGATGGCACGAAGCTTGACTTGGGACTCTGCGCCTTAGCTTTCTTCACGGATGGCTTTTGAGGCGACGTGGTTGCACTTGTGGGAATTGAAGTGACACCAGGTAGCTTGCCTTGTCGATAAAGGTCCATAGACTCGTTAAGATGTGACAGGAGAGTGGCATAAGATTCTCGGTCGGTCGGAGCACTTCTAATGAGAGGATGGACGTGACCGGTTGCTACACTGGGGCTCTTCTCTTCAACAACAGTCGTACCGACATCATCAGCTTCGATTGGTTGTCCACTGGTCACAGCAGCTTCTTCGTGGCTCTTGAATTCACGGCGATGCGCAATGCGACAATGATTGATGAAACCTTGAGTACTGGAAAAGTTCTCGCGATGACAGTCGAGGCAAACAAGTTTGACTGTTTGACCGTCACTACGCTTGAGAATACAAGGCCCGCTGTTGCCTTTGGGCTGACCATATCCACTTGAGAGAGCATGAAGCTTCTGGCCAGCAGACCCGCGATGCGTTCTTGCCTTGGTTGCGAAACTGCTTCCATCGGCGATACTATTTCTAGTCGCTCTACCTTCGGGCACAGTCTTGCCAGCACGCGGCGCTTCCATACCTTTATGCGACACGTAGTGTTCGCCGTCAAACGACTCATCTGGGATCAGCCATCTTGCGTGATGTCGCGAGTATGGGCCCTCCGTCAGACCATATGGTGGCGCCCATTTTGGAACGCTGTCGCCTGTCCAGACTGCTGGACCAGTGCCATTACTGACATTTGACATAGACACAGGAGAGCTTTTTGTACCAGGGAACGGAATTAAGTGAACGCGCCGTAACTGCTCGAGCGCAATTTGAGCCTTGGCCAGTTCTTGTTCGATGAGGCGCAATTCGTTGTGTTTCATTAAGATCTCAAGACTGAATTGTGTCTCAATAGTCTCCCTCATGAGATCGGAATTCAGAACCTTTCCTTTATTGTCCGGCGCATCCATATCATCTCCGTCTAACAAAGGTAGTAAGCCTTCCATGACGTCGCGCTTCCTTCTTTTGAGAGTTTCAGTTGCGGAACCATTCAAGGCCGGCATATTCGGACTGTTACTTCTCTTTCGCTTCGTCGGACTCGTACACTCGTAACTAGAATCGTTGGCGTCCGCCATCTTGAGGTCTTCTCCATCTACCACCTTGTCGCAACCCCTGGATTCAGAGATCCAAGACGGCAGGCGAAACATTCGAATGCAGTGGGATGTCGAGTTATGGTTGTGAGAAAGTGCGCGCAGGCACTGATGGTATTAGAAGGGAACTGACGCGCCCGTGGTTGCCGTACAACTGCGCTCAGGATTGTGGTTGACCTATATTAATTCACCTCGAGGCCTGATGTTTTTCGCTGATCGATAAGAGCCTCCCTAATAAAAGTCGCCCCAACAAATCTATAAAAAAGCGCGCCGAATGATTTGTACAGAGAGAGGAAAAGGATTACAAATGATTATTTGGGTAATGAGAATGGTGAAAGGATTGCGAAAGAATTGAAATTATGCCGTTGTGTTGGCTTTGTCGTAATTGTGTCGTTTGTATTGTTGTGTAGAGTAAAGTAGTTGGGTGGATTGATTGACATGCGAGGTGATGGGGAAAATGGGTTGGCGGAAGGCGGTGGTGAATGAGGTGATGCGACGGTGAAATAAAACAAAGCGTGGAATAATGTGATGGGATGGGGGGTGTGGGTGGGTGGTCCGTTTATTTTGGGTAGGAGTGGGAGTGGGCGAGGGCGAGGTGAGGGCGAGTGCGAGTATGAGCGTGCGAGCGTGGGTGGGAGTAAGGCTTGACGTACGCCGTAGATACCAGAACAGAACCAGACTAGGCAGTAAGTAGAGTATAATATGGAAAGTCTGGTACTCGTATACGATAATGCGGTAAACTAGAGTCCGTAACCGGGCAGCCACTCGGTAGCTGTTTGCAGGCTGGCGTGAGAGGAACCAAAAGTAAGGCTGTGAGAAGGAAGTGTGTGGTTGTGTTGTGTGGTGTGGTGTGTAAGGAGAGAAAGAGGAGTTGAGGAGAGGAGGAGGTAGGAGGCGAATATTGTTGGTACAGTAGCAACGCAACTGCTTTCGTTTCCTTCGTTTTTGTTGGGTACGGTTAAGGGTCCGGGCTTGGTTACGGTATGATGTGGTGGTCCTGGGGAAAGAGAGCGGTAAGGCGTAAATTGAAATCGAAGCTGAATGGCGGATAGGCTTGTGTTATTACAAATAACAACGCGGACGATGGATAGTTATGGAAAGTATAAGTATATCGAAGTAAAGCAGTGGTCGTTCAGAGTACAGTCCGGAGTAGAGTACAGTACAATATGGTACAAGGAGTTATCAGATGAGAGTGAATTGTTATGAAGTGGTGGATGTGGATGTGGATATGGATGTGGATGTGGATGTGGATGGAGATGGAGGTGGAGGCTTCAAATTCAGAGCAGGAACGATAATGACAAGGTGAATCCCTCGGCCGATGATGATATTTTGTAGTTGCAAAGTCGTTTTTGGATCGTGCTTGCCAGTGATGAGTGTACGCTGAAAGTTGGAACCCGGGGGGTTTGATTCGGTGGTTGTTGCGCAGAGCGATGGATCCCCTTCTCTTGTGCCGCTGTCTTTCTGCTCTCTGCCATCTGCCCTCTGCGACCTGTGTGTGTTTCCTTTTTCCTTCTTTACCACATAAACTGCGACCTCCGTACCCACCAACCAGAAGATATGCAGAGCACCCCACTGCGCCCGTAATAATTAGATGAAGCGTCTGTTTCTGCAACCTTCACGCATATCTTTATGCAACTTACATGGATAAGCAAGTTGACTGGCCTTCAATTGGACTTCCCGAGTTCCTAAAAGTGGGCGGCCTCTTACTTTACTTAGAAAGTATGGATTTCTTGATTTGGCTTGGAATCATCTTCAAATAGCACGAGCAGATACGTGATTGGACAAGAAGATAAGTAATGCTTGCCCTTCCGAAACTCCCACACAGAGCTAAGCCAACTGAGGTCATTATCTTGCCGTTGGTAGTATTCCTTCTTCCTTTCCCCTTCTTTACTTCCATCGCTCTTTCGCATGCACGATATGAGCGAGACCCGCTAGATGTGGAGATATGCCAATACCCATGCTTTCGCATGAATTCCTGAAGGAGATCATACCAGGGGGTGAGAGAGGACAAGATGAAATGAGCAGAGCAAACACATGTTAATGGAGTTGGGTTGGAAATATGAATGTGAATGCGACAGTTTGGGGGTCGGTATCCGTTGCTGTGCACTCTATTGGGTACGTACATCAGTCAAGGTACAAGTAACTGACTCATAAGTCATGTTGGTGTCATTGTTCTCGACCATTCGCTAACTTAAATGCCAAGGGTCTCCTCACTTGAGGAAGGCTGCCCCAGAAAGTACCTAGTTTAGAGCAACCTCGTCGGGGACCCGTGCGTCGAGATCGTCAAAGATCCAGAAGATAAAAGCACAGCAGCAGGAACAGAAAAGCGTGTGGATGTGAGTGGTCTTTTTCTGCTCTATACGTCGCCTGTCGCAGTGGTTCGAAACGATATGATCACAGTCTCTCGCTTTCATTAAATGTAATAATGACACAAGGCAAGAAAAGGCGTCGTGGAGGCTCCAGTTAAACGGCCGGAATCTGAGACTCTTTGGGGCACTTACCCTTGTTCGGCCGTCCGGGTATGCATCGACTTCAAGCATGGCGGGAGGCTGCGTATCTCTGTCCCATAGGATGGGATTACCCAAGACTACCGGGCAAAACGGTCCTAGCATTAGTTTCATGCTTAAGCTTCATTCCGGAGACGGCCAGCACTTTGCTGCGTTCACATCGTAATTCTCTTAGCTGCTGGAATTGACGTAGAGTGTGCTCGAGGCTGTGGCCATGAAACCACAAGAGTCGATGAGACAATGCCACGATAGCCCCCACTCACTTGAGTACAGGATACTTGAGAGAGAAAAGCTTAACCCGTGCTTATCAGGTTACTAAGATGCATGAAGACCACACTAATTGATCGACTTCATTTATCAAAACGTACTCGGTGTGGAATACTGTCTAGAGCCAATTGAGATACAATCGAGTCGGCAAATCCGCGCATAACAAGAACCCATTCCCCAGCCTTGCAGCAGTTATCTTCATCCCGAGGTTGTGCCCGTAGGACAAGATGGCAAGGCTGGCAGAAGTTGAAGGAGAAAACGGCAAAATATTAGGAAGTTATCGTTATCAATAATAAGTAATGGTGTTTTATGTGTCCCTCTCTTCAGTAGTTTCTGAATAGCAATAATTATAAAATCAATGCTATGGCTGACTTATACTGGAGGTAGTTATTCGTTTGGCCGGTGCTTAAGCTCCGATGTCCGTTACCAAAAAATTATTCCTAGGCAGGCAGGCTCGACGCTGCACCTAAACTTCAACTTCACCATGAGGTTTCAAAATTGTTTATGAGCATTCAATTGGGCAAATTAATACATCCCGTTGTCTCATGTGGATGTTACATTTGCTCTAAGTCCACCTGTTCCTTCTGGGCCCTACATTGCTATACATTACGGTTGATGCGTTAGTTAGCACGCCTCGAGCACTGCACAATGACGAGAGGGAAGGCAAGAGCACGCGGAGGAGCTGCTGGACACGCTTTCCGAGAGAATCAGAAGCGCAAGCGTGAAGAAACTCAGCATTCCGCCAACAATAGCTTCCCGGGCACGTTTCAAGACCAGCCAGCAAAGAAAGTGAAAAATACGATTCCTCACCACCCATCGAGCAGACAAGACCCAGCACCACTTTCAACCACGCAGAATGAAGCTGCAGCTGAGCCCACTTCCCAAAGGGAATCTGCAAGGACTACAGCAGGCGTTGCAGATCTACCAACTGATCTTTCCTCCACGCACCAAGTCACAACCATGAGCATCATCTCATCATCACATATACAGAAGAAAGTCACACGCATCCTCGATACTCTATCAACCTTCTCGTTCTCCGATCCAAAGCCTCATGTCATTCTCCTACAAGCAAAAGCACCTGTCGCCTGCAAATTGATCACGATTGCTGAGATAGCCAAGAGGGAGCTTGCGAAGAATGGAGCTAAATGGTTTCAATACAATGTTGTCGGTGCTATTCTGGTTGAGCGTCCTCCTGAGGCACTCAAAGCAGACATAACTGGAGCATTGAACAGTGCAAATGAAGATGAGAACACCACGGAGGTTGACGTCGATGCAGATGAGGATGAAGATGAGGAGACTGCAGATTTTGAGAAGATGAAAACCCCATTCGAAAGAGCTATCGAAGGACGGCCTAAGATCAGGAGTGTTGCTACATTAGCCTTATACTTGTCTCGTGTGCGAATCGATAGCCTCAAGAAGACCTATGGGTTAGTAGGATTAGACTGTTTCTGCCGCATTTGGTCTTTACTAACGAGGACTTAGAGAACAAACAAATGCATCAACCTGAAACCAAATGGTCGGTCATCTAGACATAATGGAGATATTTAAGGACTCGGCGTTTTGGGAGGAATATAATTTTTACAATTTTAGATCTATCAAAGAGATACCCAATGCTTGCTTTATTTGGGTCGGTGTATCAGCTAGATACACAGAGACGCGCAGAACAACGCAACAATACATACACTAACTAGGCTTTGCAATTGCTTTACGCGAGCAGCCAAATGTACAAATTCTCCAGCTCCCTGCTTTGACTCTGTCGGGAAACATTGATAGCCCTTGCGAGAGAACCATAGATTGCCAATTTCCCCTTCACCTTCCTTCTCCTACTCCCAGATCCTAGTCCTGCAAACTCGAGCACTCACTGCTTACCAGAGTGCTTGCCTCCGTTTCCGTTGTATCTGATTCTTAAAGTGAAGTTGACAATAACGGCAAGAAGTAGGATAATGGCGAGAACTGAAGGACCAATGCGATCATCGAAGCCTGCCTGACCCCTGGTTCTGATGCTGCGAGCCCTCCAATGATAAGTCCACAGCGCATAGAGCATAGTGACCATCGAAACACCGGTGAAGATACATGCTGAAGTAAAGGCGGGTTTGTCGCCGAAGTTCAACATGCCAACGGCGAGCGCGCCGAGGATGATGGTGAAGTTCAACCAGCTGAGGAAGGTTCGCTCGTTGGCGAAGTAGACCTTGGGCTCAATTCGAGTTGGGAGAGCGATGCGCTTCCCTGGGATTTGTCAGTGAGCGGAAGACAGGCGGTGCATAATGCAAAGCAGTAAAGAATAGCCTACCGGGAGAGGTTTCCAAGAGGGGTCGGGAAGACATGGTCGTGTGAGGTATGACGGTATGGCTTCAGAGGTCTTGGGTTGTACGGGAGAATGAGTCGCAGATACTGACTAACGGGCGTAACAATGACTGAATTTGGATGCGAAATTGATTAAGAATTTCGTGATTGACGGGTTTAGGGATGCAGGTCGAAAATTTAATTGCTTTCTTTTATGTGAGGTAATAGCTGGGAAGCTGGCTCGGCTGGGAAGCTCCATTATGCGCGAAGTTATGCCCGACACGTTTCCGAGGGAACTGTTTTATTGGTCAATGCTGAATCAAATGCCGTGGACCAATCATCGTGTTCGATTAGGTTTATTGTTGATTGACCGCACGTGAGCTTGCCTGCATCAACATTTCAAGGGTAACTGCTGCCGTCAAGCTCTCTTCAACAACGCACAAAGACATTTGGCAGCGTCGAGCTTCATCAAAACACGACCATATCGCAATTCAGTACAACTCAAACACAACACAAATATGGCAACACCAGTACAGTTCAACACAGATGCGCGCAGATTACACCAGCTAATACTACCTTGCAGCCAATTTCGTACACACGGCTGAGACAAATCGCCAACGACGTGAGCTACTACCTTCGCCCTCTGCCATTGACTCACATTGTACTGAACGATCGATAGGCTTGCCAAAGTGCATTGGGGGGTGCAGAATTCTACGAACATACCAAGACCGAATCATGGAATACAACGATCATTGTACGTTGGCACAGAGCAGCAGAGCCCCGCCGGAGAGAACACAGAAGCATCTAACACATATGCCCAATTGTAGAACTCGATCCTCAAATCTTTGATCTCGGAATCCTCCCCCAGCGGCGGTAGCCCCTCCTTCAAATACGCAGTCAACAGTACCATCATTCAACATCTCGTACCTACCTCATCACTCAACAAGTCCAAAGCCTCACCACCAGCGACAACCGACGCGAGCGCCGAATCCGATGCCAAAATAACTACAAGTGATGCCAAGAGTGAAGCCAAGAGTACGGATGGCAAACCGCATGTTGGTAGAAGGGGAATGCACAGTGCCACAGGAGCGTATTGGAACGAGAAGACGGACGGGATGTGGAGCTTTAAGTATGAGGGTGGAGAGTCGAAGGGCTTAGATGTGGTTATCAGCGTGATTTGGATTTCGCTATAGGGCAATTTGGCGCTGATGGATTTAGGCTGTGGATGCCGGAGCTGATATCGGAGCCGTGAGAGCGCAGAGTGTGGGGAGGGAGAATGGGGGGGCTCGGGGGGTTGTGCATTGAACACGGTGATCCTGGGGTACATGGTTCCTCGTTTTCGCGCTCCAATCGATTGATTGTCAGTTAAGGAAAATCCTGGCAAGATCTATAATGATACCTCTGATGATCTTCGCAAGTTTCACTGGATTGCTCCATTATTGTTTTGCTGTTTCGTGTGGGCTGTGCTATTCGTGGGCTTACGAATGATGGGTGACGGGTGATGGTTGAAATCGTTCGCTTTTGGGCTGGCATGATTCCGGAGACGAATGGGGTCATTTCCTTTGGTGTTTGCATTCACGAATGGGACAGGAAGACCCAAGAGGGAAAACAGCTTGACATAGTGATTGGGATCGAAAGGTAGAGCATGTAAGAAGTCCTAACCGATAAACAGACAAGTGTCGGCGACCCCCGGGAAGAGTCGTATTTCTCTTCTACATTGCGAATTATTTCCGTTCGAACTATTGTCTCCCTCATGTACAGTTTGTGAGTTTTCCCGCATAAACAGGGTGCAGAGGTACCAGAAAGGAACATCAATATCGATCAACATATCTCTTATCCAATGGTGCTATCGACAAGTTCGAACTTTTCTTATCGAGTCATGGATTTCTCGTGCGATTCTCTCCGCGCGGGCACGACTTCGGATCAATTTCCCAGCTTGCCCAGGTGACTAAAACCTTCTATTAGTGGAGCTCACGTCCGCTCCAGAAAAAAAATCAGTGGGTCTTTGGCTCTTTTTCGACCCTTTTCGCTCCAAGACCGAAATAAATTTTTGCCTCCGTTCCATGCCGTTGCCGCAAGTACACCGCTACCCCCGGTAACGACCTTACCTTCGCCATCCTAGGTGGGCTCCACATATCAAACCTGGAGTTTCAATAGATTTGTATATAAATTAAAAGTCTTAAGATTCCCTCCTCCACTTCCTCCACCTCATCAACATCTCATCTCTCACTCATCACACCACCCGTTCTGACCACCCTGCACATATCATCCCATCAGTAAAGGGGACATATCTACATATAAAATAGGGTTCACTCGACACTAGAGAAAGCTTATTTGGAAGGGAAAACACTTTCGTCACGAGATCTGTTAATACGAATACTTACGAACCGATTCAAATCACACGACCAAAGATGTCCAGATCCGTCCTCTTCGCATCGTGAGTTTCAACCTTCAAGAGTTTTCAAGAAGTCTCTCAACTAACACTTTGACAGGGACGACGATGTCGCCATCAAGAACACGAAGTCGGTAGAGGACCAAAATATGGCAGCTCTATCACGCGCTTGCGAAGAAACACATATTTCTTCCAGCAAAGCTAGACACTCAGAATTTTCCACAAATCCCGATGCGAGCGCATCACCATCACCCGACACCATGGATCCCCACACCAAGCCAGCAAACCCCGGTCCAAGCGCCATCGTCACCCAGGCCCCCCGCACAATTCACTTCACCAACCCATTCCCGTTAGAGAGCGGAACCTCGAACCCAACCACCTCTGGCACCGCTTCCCCCGCCTCCCACCACGCCGACCAAGACTCGCTGGCCAACACCGACACAGAAGAAGATGACGACCCCGCCGATTCATGGGAATTCCAAATCACCCCCGACATGACGCGCCGTCTATCCGTCGTTCCACCTCCCCTCCCCTCCATTCTCACATCCGCATCTGCCCCCAGCTTATCCACCCTCCCCAACGAGCTCAAGCTAGAAATCTTCTCCTACCTCGACCCCATCGACGGCACCGCATTCGGCCTCACATCCCGGCACTCCTACCTCATCTACCGCGCCATCTTCCCCTCTCCAATCCCCCTCTCCACCCGACGAGTCGGGCCCAATTCACTAGAAGCAGCATGGGCGTTCAAGGGCGGGAACGGCGAGCAGAAGTGCGCGCACTGCGGCGTGTATCGCTGCGAGTTGTGGAAACACATTTCTACGTGGATGGGCGCGGAACGAGAGTATTGCAGCATGAAAGGCAATTTTGGGCGCAGGGGACGCGAAGGCACAGAGGAGAGAGGCTGCTGGAGAGGGAAGCCGAGTAAGCCGCGCAGGTGCGGGAGACATCCGGAGAGGACGACGACAGTGCATCAGGATGATGTGGGGGTGAGGGAGGAGATTGAGAGGGTGGTTAGGGAGGCGAGTAGGAGGTTGGGGGATAGTGAGGTGGTGGGGGGGAGGGAGGTTATGATGGGTTAGGGAGGAGGGAAGGGGGTTTGTATATTCAGAGAGGATTAATGGAGTGCATGACGCTTCGGTCATCTTTTCAAACATACGCATTTCGAACATAAGGGACGGACAGCAGCACGCATACGAATGGAGAGTTTACGATACCACAGAAAGCATTTACATTTTTCCATTTCCAGTTCGCACGCGCATCTAGACTCAGACAGACAGATATAGAACAAGCGGGACTCTTTTTCTTTCTTGTCACGGATTAGATTCGCATACGGGGGGGGGTTAGCTTCATATTGGGGAATTGGGGGACAGTTTTGGTGGGCTATGGATGGGCGTTGTATTTGGTACGATGATACCGACAGCGATAGATCATACGTTATGATGAGATGAGATTAGAGTAGATAGATGCTCTATTTATATAAAAAGATTAATTATCCATATACTACACTATGCTATGTATACGCACTTTTGCATATTTCCAGGTGAGTGCTATGCGTGGTTTATTAAAGTAGAAGCTGTCCCGGGCAGTTGAATGAAGGATCTGACAATCAAAATAAAAGGAAGTGCTGATTTTACCGAGGGGAGGATAGGAGGTTATGTGATAGTGATATTTGAGAGGTGGGTGGAAAGATTCGGGGTCAGGATCTGAATGAATATGGTGGGATGGATGGATGGATGGATGGATGGAACTGACGTCTTGTATGTACTTCAATTGCTTGCTTCTTGAGGACGGGTGAGTAGGTATTGTGTATGTATAGAGGGGAGTGGAAGGGTGCGAGGGTATGTATGTATATATGGATGTATGTAAGTATCTATCTATCCGCGAACAAGATCTCATACGCGCAATATACATGGTCGGTAAGCTAGGTTTAGGGGATGAGTAGGTATTAGGCATGTGTACGGGGAAATAGGAGAGTGCGAGAGTGTGATATTATATAGGCATATGTCTGATGAGAAAAAGCTGCTTCGTCCCGGGTAGACCTGTAGAGGACACTCCAACCCAGACTCTCCCTCGCGAACGGAAAGGAGTATAATTGATGTATGTTTGTGTAAGGGTACCTGGCACAGCTTGAGGCATTCTCTTGGACTCCTTTCCACTTGAACAGAGTCGCAAAAGGGTAAACGAACCAGGCTCACAAATACGAGAGGGGTAGGAACAGCCCACAATTTTGATCACATCGCTGGTCTTTCCAATCGCTGGCCTTGCCAATTGCGTGCTATATTTGTCTTGGGACTTCCAAGCACAAGCACGGTAAAATTTTCAGACTTCAGTATGCAAGAATGAAGGATCATGAATGAGGTGACCTGTGGTTTTCGTATTCCGTATATAGGAACCTTCCGTCAATGCCGGGCTGAGTGAGATACGATTTCGTCGCACGCCGGAGAAGTTTTTCGGGTATCGTGAAATCCGTACCCCAGCTGTGCGTGAGATCAATCCCTTTCCGAGATACAGGGATGGCTACGACAAAGCGAGACCCAACCAGCGCCACTTGGCACCAACACACTGTTCGTTGGAAGATCCAAGCAGCAAGTTCAGGAATTCGCCACTATCGACAAAATCGAAAATTGGATGGGTGGGAGAAAAGGGAAGTGGGCATGTGGCAAGGAACAGCTTCGTTCGTAATCCCGAGGCTTGCCGCTTGGGGTGGCACTCACACGGAAGCTCTTTGTTTTGCGGAGCTTTGGGTAGGTATTGCTGCCATGCTAAGGCACAGAAATGCTGGCTAGATGGCTAGTAAAGGACAAAACTGTGCGTAATCTTCGGGACACAAGTAGGAATCTGTCAAAAATTGATAATAGGTTTGGATAAGGGAGATCAGGGTCCAACAGTCTGGAAGCTTAAGGAACAACCCAGTCACCATATGTTGAGTCAAAAGACGACTGCTGCAGGTGTCCTTTGTCGACGTCGTCATCAAGATCATCGCTCATCATCATCGTCATTCCAAGTTCCTGTTTTGAGTTCTCCTGTATGTTGTGGGCTCGAGGGGCTTGTACAGTACAGTAGGTGCAGTGCGTAGGTATCGGCAGCTTTAACTGTAACCACCGGAACTATAACCTGAACCTAATTGCTAGATGGGAAATTGCCCGCAATGGCACAATGGTTTTCTACTGAACACCGTGAAGTTGAAGCACTGTAGCTTCTAGAGTGCTTACAGTAGCTGTACCAATTAGTTAGTGAATACACTTCCAGATCAGGCTCCAGATACACCTATCGTCAGTCGTAGTATTGGGCGGGAACACATTCCCGCGTCACGATGAAATAGGTGAATTGGGATGGATCTGCTGTGAATATTGTGATTCACTAGAGCCAAAAAAGACCATCTGCGCATACTGTAATGTGAGTCTGTGACCTCGTCGAAGCTCCGAATTAGCCCAGGTTTGGTCCCGTATCGAAATTTTTATATCCAACCTAGATTCCAAATCGTCTTTGCCCCTTCCTTTTCCCACCACCTCAACCTCCTTCCTTCTCTATATCTTTCCTCCTCCCCCACTGATGCTTTGATGTTTACAGGTAAATAAGCGAATCAATTTTAGTCCTAGCGTCAAGATTTGCCTGCTCTCATCAAATTCGAACGAAGCGTGAGCGTCATTTTCTGGTAACCTCATTCAGCTTCTCTTTTCCCTCAAAGTTACACGCGATCCTCCAAGAATAAGCCTGCTCGAAGTCATTCAACCCACGTCAAATCAACAATTCATACACGAATCTTTCTTTCCTCAAGACGATTAGATAGCCGGCGTCTATCAACAGCTGCGGTAGCCTTTTGACCCCGCATCTACCAATCCCTTGCAATCTCTTTTCGACGAAAGGAAAAAAAAAAGCCGCAGTCAGCTACAAAACTTGTTCGGAGGCGGTTCTACATTCTCTATTGGATTCTACTTGAGAGGACGTGATCTATCTTCAAGATGGGTCAGACTCTGTCGGAGCCGGTAGTTGAGAAGGTGTGTATTGTTTTCTTCCCTTCCTGATCCCGTCTTCGTTGGCGCCAGTATCACTCGGCAAATCATCGCATATCAGGATGTTTGATATACTCTTGAGCAGTACTGCGCATGCGCTCTCACAATGGGTGTGATTGCTATCTTAATCGGATCAATCGTGCTTCGGGTTGGACCTCGCCACAGAGGAAATTCCTGTTAGCTGTACTCTTCGACGTCCGACGTGTCCCTTTGGAAACGAATGATCACTGATATGCTTTCTTTGTTAGAATTCGGCCAACGGCGGCGATGAAAGATTGATTTTTGGTGTCTCTTCTATGCAAGGATGGCGGATTAGTATGGAGGATGCGCACGCGACGGTACTAGATTTACAAACAGGGAAAGGAGCCTCAAACCCCGCTCCAGCCGACAGCAGAATTTCCTTCTTCGGTGTATATGACGGACATGGAGGAGACCGCGTGGCACAATTTGCCGGAGAGAACATACACGAGATTGTTGCAAAACAGGAGGCATTCCAGAAAGGTGACTTCGAGCAAGCTTTGAAAGATGGTTTCCTTGCTACAGATAGAGCGATATTAGGAGGTCAGGATCTCTCACACATATGCGGAGGCATAGAATGCTGATTACTATCTCAGACCCACGGTACGAGGAGGAAGTTTCCGGTTGTACCGCTTCCGTCGGGATAATTTCGAATAAGAAGATCTATGTGGTACGTTATACTCCCGTATTCTCTCCAATTTATGCTAATTTCTCTACTAGGGAAACGCTGGAGATTCTAGAAGTGTTTTGGGAGTAAAGGGTCGTGCGAAGCCTTTGTCATTCGACCACAAGCCGCAGAATGAAGGTAGCTTTTTGCCGGAGTTGGCAGGTTATACAAGAAACTAACTCATTCACAGGCGAAAAGGCTCGAATCAATGCGGCAGGTGGCTTTGTCGATTTCGGTCGTGTGAACGGTAACCTTGCATTGTCAAGAGCTATCGGTGATTTCGAGTTCAAGAAGAGCGCAGAGCTTTCACCAGAGCAGCAGATAGTGACTGCATTCCCCGATGTTACTGTTCATGAAATCACAGAAGATGATGAATTCTTGGTTGTGGCATGCGACGGTGAGTACTCTGGAAACCCAGCGCTAAACTATGACTGGTTCTGACTGCGCAGGCATTTGGGATTGCCAATCCTCCCAGGCTGTTGTTGAATTCGTCCGACGAGGTATCGTCGCCAAACAGGATCTTTCCAAGATCTGTGAAAACATGATGGATAACTGCCTTGCATCGAACTCTGAGACTGGAGGTGTCGGTTGTGATAACATGACTATGATTGTCGTGGGTATCTTGAACGGCAAGACGAAGGAGGAATGGTACGAGGAGATCGCAAAGCGAGTCGCCAACGGAGATGGCCCCTGTGCTCCTCCGGAGTATGGCAAGTAGCCCGTCTTCTGTGGCCTGAACGTCAGCTAACATAAAGTGTTAGCCGAGTTCCGCGGACCGGGTGTTCATCACAACTTTGATGATAGTGACAGTGGGTATGATGTGGACATGGACCAGAAACTCAAGTCTTTTGGTGGGAACCAACGTGGACGAATTATCCTGCTCGGGGATGGTACAGAAGTTCTCACTGATTCAGATGATACAGAGATGTTTGACCATGGCGAAGAGGACAAAGACCTTGCAAGCCAGGTCTCGAAAGGCCAAACTGTCGCCGAACCCGAGGCCAATACCTCTTCCGAGAAGGCCGAATCGAAGGAGCCAAAGTATCAGGGGGTGGCGGATAAAGTTTTGCCAAAGGAGTCAGGAGAAACAAAGGCTGAGAATGTCAAGGCGGAGAGCAAGTAAGAGGAGTAGGAACGACATACCCTTCAAGATACGTCAACTACGGGCGGAGGAAAAATGGTGCAAACCAGATGCATTTGGACGAGCGTTTTACTTTACACCTATGTCTGGAATAGAGAGGATTGCTAGGTGTCTACGTTCTAGCGGCAAAACATGGATTAAGTTCACGTATTGCTTACATTTTTCCTTTGGAGTCCTTGGTAATGCTAGAGGAGGCGATAGGGATGAGGTTACAGGTGAAGCGAGTGAGCGAACTCATGCCCGGTAGCATTTCTGGTGGCGGTTTCCCATTCTTCAGCCTCAAGTTTCCTGAAATTTACGATCTTCACACGCAGCGAGTTATTGTCATGAGTCTCTTTTCCTTTGCATCACAGATCTTGATAGGAAGCGTCTCTAGACTAAGTCCGAGTTGCATTGTACTTGAGAACCGGCAATTGATACCTTACTTCAGGGATCCAAAATAATGTGTGCAAGTGACCAAAGCCTTTTTATGCCGAATGAGGTGTCTAGCTAACAGTTGGCATTAGCATTGACCCCCAACCTGCACTACGCGGTCTCGGGTTCATGTGGGGATGGAGAAAATTTTGAGGACTGCAGCTCCTGCGGCTGCGGCACAGGAAAAGCAGGCCTATCTCACTTTTGGAGCTCTGAAACTGCGACTTGTTATCCCAAAGTAGTTCTAGCCGAAGCATGAGTGGTAGCATATTGTCCTAGGTCGGCTACTTGTTTCTCCGCAGCAGCGGGCTAGATCGACAAAGTGCTACCAAGGACATGAGACGAAACGCGATAGGCGGCACTGGCGGTCAAACAGGGAAGGGGCAAAGATCATGAGTTCGGCACAGTTGTTGTCTTTGGTTCATGCATTATTCTGCATTGAAGTTATTGTCGTCTGCTAATCATCTCTAGATAAGTGCAAGCCGTAAAGCGAGAAGTCCTTGTGTTAGTTCACCGACTTATGTCAGCCTTTCCAGCCTCGCTTGCTCCTTAATCAGCCAATCAACGTATCAGAAATGTTGGTATCCCACGTGCTCTCGGAATAATGACGATATTGGATTCCCCTAAAGAAACCTGCTCGGCAGCTCGTGGGTTAAATTAGTTTTATGTGAGGACAACAAAACCTGTGGACAAATGCTGGGCGAGTTTGACACAATCACTTTAATAAGATCTTTAGAATCGTCATATCATGCCCACTTTCATGAATTAATAATTATTATCCCCAAAAACACAATTCTTCAGACTTTCGATAAAACAAGTCCATACCTCAACAAATTCTAAAATCTTATTACTTCCTTTTGTCACCCAGGTCAGAGCTATCCAATTTCGCGAACTTCTGTGAAATACGAGCAACAGAGACTCGGACACGAAAACGCGAAAACTTCATACCGTGTTTCAATTCTCCTCTATCAATCAGACTTCTTGCCGACGTACAGGCACTCGAGAATAGAAAATGTCTTCTCCCTCATCCGCCGGAAGTGTGGGAAAGCGAAAGCGCACTTCCGCTGGCCCATCATCCATCAGGAAATCGTCAGCAATTGACCAATTACAACCATCTTCAAGAGATGCATCCGCAGAGGATGGCGAGTCAACTGTGCGAGAGACGCGAAGCTCAACTCACAAAAAGAATGCCTCAATGGATGCTGGAAACCCCCCCGCAAAGCGCCTTCGATCTTCCACCAACGAAAAAGTACCAACCAATGGATCCGAAAACACACAGGATCCCGGTGAGCCTTCAGATACTACAGAGGCGAGCGCAGATATTGCAGAGAGAGTAAGCAAGAAAAGCAGGAAAAATGATGCGCAAGAAGAGAGCAACGAGGAAAAACCTGAAGCAATGGCACCGCCACCAATTGGAAAGTTGACACATCCTGTGGGCTACAAGACCAACCCACCACCTGCTGGACGAGCTGTTCGAGTTTATGCGGATGGTGTGTTCGACTTGTTCCATCTTGGGTAGGCATATCAAAAGCTTTGATGAATTGATCATAACTAACAAACCGCAGACACATGCGCCAACTCGAACAGGCCAAGAAAGCTTTCCCAGATGTTTACTTGATGGTTGGAGTTACTGGCGACAAGGAGACACATAAAAGGAAAGGGCTTACAGTCTTGTCCGGACAAGAGCGCGCCGAAACGGTCCGACATTGCAAGTGGGTTGACGAGGTTGTTGAAGACTGCCCATGGATTGTCACTCCCGAATTCCTCGCGGAACACAAGATTGACTATGTTGCGCACGATGATCTACCATATGGCGCAGATGAGGGCGACGACATTTACAAGCCAATCAAGGAAGCCGGTAAATTCCTCGTCACTCAGAGAACCGAGGGTGTTAGTACGACTGGTATCATTACAAAGTAAGAATCTTTACTGCTGTGTCTTTAAACTATACTTACGTTTCATTAGGATCGTTCGCGATTACGAGAAATATATTGCACGTCAGTTCAAGCGGGGTACATCGAGACAAGAACTCAATGTTTCGTGGCTCAAGAAAAACGAGCTCGACCTCAAGCGCCATGTTGCTGAAATGAGGGATGCTATCAGAACGAATTGGAGCACTACCGGCCAAGAATTGGGCAAGGAACTGCGACAATTTTGGCAATCAAGCAGACCTGGCAGTCCGGCACGTATGGCAAGCTTTGATGGAAAGGATACCGGATCTCTTACGAGTCCGTCCGCACTATCACACTTAAGCCGTCGCTTGGAGATCCCAAGGGGCGACAGTTCCGGACCAGGTAGTGACTTTGCTACTGGGTACAGCTTGGGTCTTATTGGTGGTGTACGATCATGGGTATGATATCAGCTAAATATTGGGCGTGAACTCCTCGCTAACATCCCTCTCTAGATGACCAGGAGTCGACAGAACCATCATGATAGTTTACAGGGCAGCGACAGTAGTGAAGAAGACAGTGACGAGAGGCAATCGCCTCGGGACCGACTGAACAAAGAGAACGACAGGCCTGAAGATGAAATCGATGCACAGCTGAAGGCTGCCATGGCAGAGAACTCCACCAAGTCTGGTCAATAGATAGGTGATGGAGTTTGTTCCTCTCCATGCAGTGATTTCTCAGGGTGGTGGAACAGGACACACAAATTATTTGCTTTTGGTAGATTGTTACTTCGCGGTAAAATACCTGTTGCGATTCCTACTTTAACTACACACACACACAAGCTATTTGTACTATTTCTAAAGTGACGGGCGTCGGGGTCAGCGAATGACAATGTAATGGTACTTTGGGGCATGGTTGGATAGATAAAATACGACGATTAGCCAACATGAAGCAGGGGCAACCTGATAAACTTAAATCTCTTAAAATACAGCTTGAAGTATAGTTCATATATCTCCTTGACAGAGTGATCTTAATCCCGCCGGCTACAATTCCGCTGCCGATGGCGGGCAATGAAACGGTCACATGATCTTAACCAATCACATTTTTTGAATTAATCAACCGAGAACCCCAATTAGTGACATCGACGACTTCACTAAAGTTCGCATTGATCCCCGCGACCAGATCAAAACATCTCCCCTCCACCCTTCTACCTTTCATTCCCTTTCTTTCCTGTCATCAAATATCTGGCAAGATGTTGTCTACTAGATCTGCCGCTGCACTTGCGCTGCGAGGTAAGCCTTTAATCCGGTCCCAGAGCCTACGCAAACAGACCTCAAGCCCCCCGAACTTCTGTGGCAATGGACATAACTAATCAGTGGAAACATTTACAGCCAAGCCTGCAGCTTCATTAATACCATACCGATCCATTGCCGCGATCTCCTCCACATCTTCCAAGCCAGCAACGACTGTTACACCCATGAATGTGCAGGGAAACCCGGGTACGCCACCACCGATGAGCATCACAGGAAAGACGAGAAGGGAGGTGCCTTTGCCTAGTCAGGAGGGAAAGAAGGGTGTTATGCAATATGCTTTGTACGTTCCGATTGTCCTCGCGCCTCTCGGCCGCAATGGATAGATCCATTGGGAGAAGAACCAAAAAGCTGATACATGAGATATCCAGAACGACACTCGATCAAGTGGCCAACTGGGCTCGTCAAAGCTCTCTCTGGCCTATGACCTTCGGTCTCGCCTGCTGCGCCGTCGAGATGATGCATCTTTCAACTCCGCGTTACGATCAGGATCGCCTTGGTATAATTTTCCGTGCTTCGCCTCGTCAGTCCGATGTCATGATTGTTGCTGGTACTCTCACGAATAAAATGGCGCCTGCGCTGAGACAGGTTTATGATCAAATGCCAGATCCGAGATGGGTTATTAGTATGGGAAGTTGTGCGAATGGTGGCGGGTATTACCATTACAGTTATAGCGTTACGAGAGGTTGTGACAGGATCGTCCCAGTGGATATTTACGTGCCGGGCTGCCCACCTACCAGTGAGGCTCTGATGTATGGTATGTGGAAGACTTTCCTTGAATCTTGTTGCTCACTGTCTCGCTTTCTGAAACTAACTTGCTTTCAGGTATTTTCCAATTGCAAAAGAAGATGAGGCATACCAAGATCACACGTATGTGGTACAGAAAGTAGACGAGTTGGAAAGAGGATTCCTAGGAGCGTTATGGTGGGGTGGGTCTTTTACTGTACAAACTGTACATAGTCATTTGGGAGTTCACGTGCTTCGTGGCATCGGAAGGGGCAAAAAGAGATCTTCAAATTCATGCATTTAGAACATCGGGCTCTGCTTTGAAAAACTGTGATCTGAAAGCCTAGCGACATTGCCCAATATGCGCGATATGCGCGGAGTATGGTAGGTAAAGAATAGAAAACCAATGTCGAGTGTGGGATGGAAGTAGTGTTACTGCACAAAGTTTTCGGCTCCCTTAGCGCATACTTCGAGGGATTGGATTGGATGTAGTCATATCTTATACTCCGAATAAGGTGGAAAGCAAGAGCCAAGGACCTGTGGAGATGATAAGAAGCACTTCAAGGGGAAAACAGTGTGCCACAAATATTTTTAACGGTAGTTGTGGCGTAGATGAATGAGGTGATGTCATGTGTAATTGAGATAGCTTCTTTTACATTGCCGTCGGGTTCAACGTTCGACAAACGGCAAGTTAGAGATCCTGAACCACCATTTCCATGCGCAAACCAAACTCAAGCGCACAAACACACAACTCACCAGGTGCATCTTCTCAACTTTCCCCTCTCCAAAACCAACAATGACCCTCCCCGAGGAATCCTTCATCCCCTACTCCCCCTCCAAACCCAAACCCCGCATCTCCTCCGGCGTCCCGTTCCCACAAGCCGTCGCCCACCACCTCATCCACGACCTCAAATCTCACAAACCGTATCTCATTGTCTCGAAATCTATCAGCAAGACGCAGAATTTTGTAAATTTGAAAAGAGCCCTGAATGATGCGGAACATGGCCTGCAATTGGCGGGTATCAGGTTCGGGATTAGTAGCCATACTCCGTGGGGTGAGGTCCTGGAGGTGGTCAGGGATGCGAGGGATTGTGGTGCTGATGCGCTGGTTACGCTTGGTGCGGGGAGCTTGACGGATGGGGGGAAGGTGGTGCAGTTGGTGAGTTTTTGTATTTTCTTTTTTGTATTTGCTTTTTTGTGATTTTGGTGGGTGATGTATATATGTATGGAAAAGTCACGAGTCACGAGTCCCCTCCCACTAACATCCATCCCCATCCTAGGCCCTTGCAAACAACGTCTCAACGCACGACGAGCTAGCCCAAGTTTCCGCCGATGAGGTTGACCGCACCGGTAGGAAAATCAACCCGTGTCAAGTCCCCATGATCAATATCCCGACCTCGCTGTCCGGCGGCGAGTACTCGTCTCTAGCCGGTGCCACCGACGAGAAAAGTAAAGAGAAAGTGATGTTCCTGCACGGGGACATGGGCGCGGAAATCGTAGTTCTGGATCCGGAGCTGTGTGAGAGCACCCCGGAGAGGGTGTGGTTGAGTTCGGGGATCCGAGGGGTGGATCATTGTGTGGAGGGACTGGGGTATTTAGGGAGAGAGGGGAGAGAAGATGGGGTCGAGGAGTTTAGGAAGGGGTTGAGGTTGTTGGTGCCGAGTTTGTTGGTTACGAAGGGGGAGGGGAAGAATAAGGATGCGAGGATGGAGAGTATGTGGGGGGTGGTGGAGGCCATGAAGGGCTTGGGGAATGGGGTGCAGATGGGGGCGAGTCATGGGATGGGGCATCAGTTGGGGCCGTTTGGAGTGGGGCATGGGGAGACGAGGTGAGTTTGGATTTTCTTGCCTGTATTATGTGCGGGGTGGTGTGTTCTGTCCTGACTGGTGATCTATTCTTCATCTTTGTCTTCAAGTCATCTTTTTGGTTCTTGAGACCTTTTGTTGTCTTGCTCCCCTGTTTTCTATTCAAAGCATATTGCTACCGAGATGTCAAGCGATGTTTCCCCTTTTCAGGGTTAGATTCTGTCTGTTTTCTAGTAGCATTTTGCTTTTAATATAATATCCCCGTTTTCATACTTTCCCTTATACCTTCTACTTCTTCTTTAAACACTAGCACATCCATTGCAAGCAGTCTTCCACAACCCAACACTACCTCCCCACCCCCCAACTAACCCCTTTATAGCTGCATCTTCCTCCCCCAAGTCCTAAAATTCAACGCCCGCCATGCCTCCTCCACCTCCAACCCATCGCGGGTCCTCTCCCCCCAAAAATCCATCCTCTCCCTCCTCTGGGCCGAAGCCCCCGTCAAAAGCGTCCTCGAAAAAAGAGGTCTCGCGCAAGAAACCGCCGACTTAGGCGACGTCATCGGAGCCATAATCGACGAATTGGGGCTGCCGAGAACGCTGAAGGATGTCGGTGTGGGGAGAGATAAGTTCGAGGCTTTGACGGTGAATTGTCTTAAGGATAGGTGGTTGGCTACGAATCCGGTGCCGGTGACGACGAAGGAACAGGTGGGGGAGATTTTGGAGATATGTGCGGGGGATGGGGAGTAGACGATGCCGGTAGGATAGGTTGTATTGCTAGGGGTTGGAGATTGGATGAGGGGGAGAGGGGTTGGTTGGTTGCTTGGTTCTTAGGCCCCTCTTTGCGCTGAAGATCAAGTGAGAAGCATCTGTATTATTGACTTGACGTACTCGTCCATTTGAATGTTGTAATAAAGCGCAACATGACTTTGCAGCAACCACCTCTTGAAAGATAAGTCCCAAGAGGCGATTAACTCTCGCGTCTTGTCTTGTGAAACTAGTGATCGGTAGTATAACTGAGCTATTCAGGCACTGGGAAACCCCCCATTCGCCGTGACGAAGCTCTCCTTACTTTGAAAATTGTGGCCATGTCACCTGTTGGCCTGACTGCTCAAATAGGTGCATAGACAACTAGTAGGTGATTAAAGCTGATTTCCATTAATCAGGGCATAAGGCCCTTTTATATAGTCCTCCAACTACTATGATCATTCGATCTTCTTGTCGCTGCGCCCCCAGAATCGGTCCGACAGCAAATGTTGCCGGAGCCTACCTCGCTAGACGCTAAGATTCTGCGGAGGTGTTTCGTGGAGCTCCTTTGCAAGCTCGGCAGCAGGAGCACATTATCTGCTGAACTCATTCGTGCTTCTAACTCTATCGACTTGAATAGGAGCGTCTGTATCTCCGTGTTCGGTAGAGTGACCGAATAGCATGGTGTGCAGAGAGGGGTTCGGCTGTACTACCCCTTTCATCTTCATTCGTGTGAAATTTGAACCGTATACAGCTTGTAATACAAAAGCTCAGATAGTTCCCAAGGGTGTATATGCACCATCTGCGGTACTTACCTGAATGTAGAGTATTCACCTTTGCTGTTTCGTATTGGGCGATGCACTGATGCATAGAGTAGGTAGGTCTTGGCGGGTATACGCACCATTCTGCGGTACATGAATGAATGTAGAGTGTTTATTTCGTATTGGACTTTACGCTGACACATAGAGTAACCTCAGGCCTTGGCGGTATATATATCCATATCCAGATGCTCGAGTATTGAGGGGCAGGATGCTGATATAGGGGTGTTGGTTTGCTGGTATAGGATCGTTGGAGACTTGGAGGATACGATCAGACAGGACCAACAGTTGGTACCCTGTTGCTCAGTAGACCCTAGTCGAGCGTCCCCATCATGATACCACTTTACCCCTCTGCCAGCATCTCACCATCTGCTTTGCAAACGACATGCGGAGCCCTCCCTGGCTTATCACACTGGGAATCATGCGCTCTGAACGGGTTCTTCCTCAAGAACACCACCAACTCATGCACATCCCCAACCTCCAGCGCTAAACCAGAGACACCGAATAAATTCATCTCAACAAAGTCTCGAAAACGTCTCCCACAGTCCAATTCCCCCCAGCCTCACGACATTCTCGACTGTATCTATGCGAACGACAACGCGAGCGATCCTGCTTGCCGATGATAAGAACCAACCCGCCATCCGAGTTGGAACCAGTATCCATCTGAATCCCGGAGATGAACAGACGGGAGAACCTAGCAACTTACTGTATTTTCCCACATACCAGTCTCAGTAACCTACCTACCTACCGAAGAGGGCAGTGCCGAGACATACTATACGCGGGAAAGAAAGCGTGGGGAGATCTGCGATCTGCATCTTTGTGTTACAGTAAAGTCTGCAAGGAGAAGTACCGCCGACGAGAGCTAATTTTGGCCAGCAGCTGTCAGAACTCAGGAGAGAATCGCAGGTCGGACCACTTAAATTTAGCATGATTCTCTGACCACAAAGCGAACCGGTTGTTTACTCAGTCATTTCCGACCACGTTTGAGGTTAATCGTTCTTCAGCCAACCAAGCTGCGGTCTGGAGCTGGTGGCATATGCAGTAGATAGTGCAGGACGAAGTGGGGGGGAAGAAGAAGAAAAAATGAAAATGAGGGTATTCGCATTTCGGCCGTATTCGCTTCGTATTCGCGAGAAAGAATACGGATGGATACGCTCTTACGGCTGAAGTTAGGTAGGTCTTTTGAAATATATTAGTCACACCTGATAGATGCGTTGACTGTACTTGACTGTACTGTGAAAATCATCCCATTTTAACGTCCCTGTGATGAGCGGTATGCAAAACGTACAGATGATCTATTTTTCACATGAGGCAGCAGCATACGTACAACCTACAACTTCCCCCCCATCTTTCCCCATCATAAAATACCATCGAGATTCGAGGGGAAAGTGTTTGACGACAGCGAATGTTGATCCTGCTGTTTCCCGCAAATGTTTGACGTTAAGATCTCCCCTCGTGGCAAACCCATCTACTAAGATTAATGACTCTCGCTCCCCCAGCTAGTCGTACATCGGGACTCAGCTCTCGTTCCCAAACAGGCAATCTTCTAGAGCTAGCCCCTGGCAGCCTGACGAGACATTCTCCGTGCGTGTGCACTTTTGACACAACCAACATTCGGCACAGCAAATTCAGGAGCCAGATCCTTCTTGTTGCGATTTTGTTGTCGCTGCAGGACCTGACACGTTCGGAGCACTAATTTTAGCCGAAGCTATTGAGACTTTTTTGAAAGAAAAAAATCTAGAAAAAAAAGAAACCCACTGTACGAATACTTTTGCTGTAGGAACGCAGAATAAACAAAGGAAAAGAATACTCCTTACCAATCACACGTGGAATTTACCATCTCCACCTCGGACTACGGGAAACGGATCTCGGACTCGCACAGCAGCTTTGTGAGCTCTGACGGATTTACGGACTCAGCCTTGCGCCGATCCCGCGTATAGAGAAGAGCGTATTGGAGCGTATTGTAAAACGTGCCTGTGGGAACCCACCCCCTGGCTTATGTGATGAACCCATCCATCCATGAATCACCGAGACAAAGTGGAGTTGACGTAGCCCTAGATCCTTCGATTTTTACCTTCGTTCTCATGAATTTTTTTGATTAGTCGTACTTACGGTACTTTGTAGTTAGTTTAGTCTAGTTTGCACCGCACCAGATGCTCGGCGTCAGACTAGGCTCCGTGGAGGCACATGAGAGGGGGGCTGTTATTAATATAAGGGACTATGGCTGCTGTTGACATAAAGATGCTTACTTCGACTTACCGACAATTTAGGAGCAGGCTACTCATACAAAGTACATATCGTCAAGCTACATCGAAGATTACATGAAGCGTGCAGTCGCTCACTCGATATCAACCAACTGATTGAACATCACATCACCCAGGACAAAGAAAAAAATACTTCAAGATGGGCAACACAAGTTCTTCACCCCACCACCGCCATGAATCCAGCAGAGGCATCCGAGATCGATGTCCTTCGAAAAGACAATCAAGAACCAACTCTGACCTCTCCGATTCCACAACCTCAACCTCCTCGTCATCCCCATCATCCCCATCCTCGGGGCCACGATCACGCAAATCATTCTCGTCACTCCCCCGAGGTTCATCTCCATCCTCACCCCGAAAGTCACACAGACATCGATCGCTAAATGCCACGGACCGGGGGAGAGTAGAAGTGGAACAAGCGAAGACTCCGATCCGCATGGGCTATCCATACTACGAAGAACTCATGGTACCAGACAAGGGAGGAAAGAAGAAGAAGCGCAGGAGTTTTCGGAGCTAGACGTCGGTGCGGTTAACAGGCGAGGTGCTCATTGGTCAGAGGAGATATCTGGGCGGATGTTAACGGGATCGGAGGCGGATGGTTGTCTGAATAGACTTTGGAGTCGGAATGAAGATCGGAATGAAGAGCGGAGCGGAAGAGACGGACGATGTTTATGATACCCACCTCATTCTGCATATTGGCGTTACAGCATCTGTGGACTTTGGACCGCAAAGGCCATTTGCTCCAAACTTTCTTTTGTACAAATTTATCCTTTGAGCCATTTAACCTTGTTCCTATTCGCTATTATTTTGTTTATTGTGACGTTTTATTGCAGCTGGATAGCTGTATCAAGTCATGAGACAGATGCTGAACGCTTCATATTTCGAGTTTCGGAACTCGAGCATGTATAGTTGTGTCGATTAAATGGGCCTAGCGGTCCTCGCGGTCTCTAACGTCGCTCCGAAAACCGTTGTTAAATCCGTCTCCGCATATCGCATATCGCGTCTTTCCCCGGTCATGAATCTTTTTGCTACGAGCAGGCAAAAGCCTGCCAGCAAGACTGCGGTTGGGTACGTGCCCTACAGTTGCTGGGGGAACGACACCTTTGAAAATGCCTTAACCGTTAGATGACTACATGCTAGGATTCGTATCAACTGATACTGGTTGAACACCTCGCAAGAAGAATTCTCAAGGTTGACTGCTTCGATGAATGGGGTCCCTTCCCGCGAACAGCCGGGTCATTGCTCCTCCGTGCTCGCACGACAAGTATGCAATCTTTTGGCAAATTGCTGTCCATACTCTTCACCGATATACGTTCACGTAACGAGCCAAGCTGCGCCTCTTCCTTCTCTTCACGTAAAATAGAATACTTCGAACTTTCGAAGTACCCACTGTTAGGGCGGTGACAGTAGCATGTCAAATGCCAAGCTGGTATAGAGACACAAGTAGTGAAGCTCTTGAGGATTGCATCGCGACGTTCAGCCCTGTCTTTGGCGCAGATTAGCGTATTATTGGCGCATGCTGTATTCTTGACAATGCCCAGGGAGAGTCACTCAAGGTTTTGGCCTTGTTGACACAATTGATCCCTTACTTCAGCAAAGGAAGGCACCGAGCCTTCTGAAGGAGTATATGGTCAACTCTGCCTCGTCAAACAAGGCGTGAGAGAGCCTACGTACCTGAGGAGATGGGACGAAACCTGGCCCGCATATCCAGATTTGTAGCCTAACGGTCCCCCACTCAATGGCTAGGTTAAGCGCAATGGGGCTTGCAAAGCAAATCGTTGATGTGCACTGTAAAGATTGAAGAATCTGGGTTTGCGGATCGCAGATATCAGATGCATTCCATTTGCTGATATTCGGATTCGGCGAGCACAAATGATCCATGACATCCTTGGTTGGGTGGAGTAAGGTTGAGAGTGAAAAGAAGCAGAGTTGCTAAAAGTCCGGTCAGGCGCCCGTTCTACTTACTAAGAGAAAACAATACACCACCCAAAGTCTACCGGCTACCAGCAGAACCTCACCGGGTATGTGCTAAAAACGTTCGTTTAGCTCCCGCCTCTTTAATTCGGATCGGCGGCCAGGAATCAACACGAGATAATATCCCCTCAAAATTCCTGTTTTCGTACAACATGCTGACTGCACACACTCCAAAGACAGGGGAAGCTTTCAAGTTAGGCAACCGAGAATGGGCCCACATGGAACTATTTGATGCGACGTCTTGAGACGGTGATGATCGGCGAGCAGTACGTTCAATCGGGTGCTGTGGAGATAAACTTATGCTTACTGGAAAGGGTCTGCACGCAAGCCACCTGCGTGCACGAGAGTCTTGGCGTTCTTTTTTCTGGATTTGGGTGGTATTTTGTTCGGTTAAGTGGGGGATTTTGTGTTGGCTACTGTCAGCCCAGGAGACTTCGCAGAACTTTTTGTGAAGAGTAGCCAATGGCATGACCAATTGGCTGGATATTGTCGACACAATCCGATGAAAAAGATGGCTTTCTCAAATATCTTCAATAGTCAGTAGCTGAATGCTTTATGTAACTGACATCATCGTGCTCTATGCTTCATGTTCTGCTACCCACAACGGCTGCTATTATGTCTTAGAATTCTGGACCCAATCAATAGGGATACCTCCTGGGAACTAAGAAGGATGAATGATGGACCATGTAAACGCAAAAGTGCGGAGATTGGAAGTGTATATAAAAGCTCCGTCCCCGTTGATTGAGTTCTGCGATACGTGTTTGTACCATACTTCAGAAACCCGCAAACGTGTCTCCTTGCCAATTTCATATTCGCCATGCGGTTCTCAGTGCTCCCCACACTTATCACAGTAGCTACTGCTGCTGTGGTACCCGAACGACGAAACCTGATTGATACTATAGAGCAGGACATAGGAAAGACGCTTTCTGGAAGCAATGTTTGTCAACAAATCGCCAGCAATGTTACTGGCGATGTCTACTATTCCTTGAGCCCCAACTTTGCCAGTGACACGAATCATTATATGACTTCTTCATCACAGACACCCATGTGTGTTGTTGAGGTTGCAAATGCTCAGGATGTCTCAAATATTCTGCAGATCGTAGCAGCTACACGTACTCCGTTCGCTGTGAAGTCTGGCGGTCATGCTTCCAACCCTGGGTTTTCTAGTACCACAGGAGTCTTCATTTCCTTGGTCAAGATGAATCAAGTTGTACTCTCGGAAGACAAAAGTACTGTAGAAATTGGTACTGGAAACGTAAGTACTCGCGCCCCTGTTGGCACCGGACAATACTAACTTGAAAATAGCGATGGACTGATGTCTACTCTGACCTTGACGGCTCTGGTGTCAATGTCGTAGGAGGTCGTGTTGTCGGTCCAGGTGTTGGAGGATTCTCGCTAGGTGGTGGCTACTCATGGTTGAGTAACCAGTACGGACTCACTTGTGACAATGTCGTTTCTTACAACCTCGTCCTTCCTAACGGCACCATAACCACAGTTGACTCTTCCAACGCCGACTTATTCTTTGCGTTGAAAGGAGGGTTGAACCGATTCGGAATCGTGACCAGCATCATTTTCAACACCGTTCCCCAGCCAAACCTGGTGTATGGTGGTATCCAAATCTATGGCATCGATTCTATACCCGCTCTTATCAATGCGACGGATGTGTTCCAAAGAACGAACACGGATCCAAAAGCACAGGTGATCCTCACCATCAACGGTGGCATCCTCGCCGGTGCTATACTTATACTTTTCTATGACGGACCCACGAAACCTGCAGCATTCACTCCATATGACGATGCTGGACTAGCAATTGCTTCCATTGTCAAATCGCAATCGTTTGCAGACTTCTCCACCGTCACACCATCAAACCTCCAATCTGGTCATCGGGGCGCATTTCACACCATGATGACGACTGGCCTTACGACCAACTTCATGAATGCGGTCTATAATGAATCGTCTTTCTATGGATCCCTCGCTATCCTTCGTGGAGGAACTTTCCTCTCCTACGACATTGAGCCCTTTGGAAACTATGGTCAATATGCCACAGATTCCGCCTTCCCGCACGGAAACTCACCGCTGCCTCTCAATCTTTACTACTCTTGGACACTTTCCACTGATGATGCCTACTGGAGAGGTATCATCCAGCAGAGTATTGATCATTTGACAGAAGTAGCCAAGGCCGAGGGCATTTACAGTGAAGAAACGCCTGCGTATCCAAACTACGCGTTGAGTACCTACAGCGGTAGCCAAATCTATGGAGCCAAGAACGCAGCGCGACTAAGAGATATTCGTGAGAAATATGACCCCGATGGAGTGATGTTGCTGGCAGGAGGTTTCAACATCTAGGGAATTGTGGTTGAATTGACGTCAGAACTAAGATGCCCCAACCGGTCTTAAGGAACAAAATCAGTAAATTATGTATGGATCTGTAATGAAGACGGCCGAGTATATAAGTTAATAATCCAAATAATAAGACTATAAGTTTAATCATAACGCAAACCAAAATTTATATATTTTGGTAAAGTTATTTGTAGCTTTGTGTCGTGCCATTTTAAAGAATTTCTTGTGCTCCATTGCAAAGTAACAAGCTTGTTCCGACCAAAATCAAGCTCTAACCATCCCAGCCAATCAGAAGCCACACCATCGTAATCCTAGATACGTTACCGAACAACCTCAAATTTCAACCCATCTCAATTCCGAATCCACCCTACAGAGTCCCAATCAATCCCACCACCTACCACGCTCTCCTCTCACCACCCACCACACGATGGCCTCACTCATCGCCTCACTCATCGCCTCACGCGCAATGCTGCGCTCTGTGCCACGCACAATTTCGAAAACTGGCTTGCGCGCCCTGTCGACCACCACTCCAGCCAAAGCCGGTGCGTCCGCCGACGCTACCTCGTCGAGAACCACTACCAATGACTTCAACAAGATCCCCGACTTCAGCAGATACAAGAGCAAGAAGACGGGCGTGCAGAACATAGTATACTCGTACTTTATGGTGGGCGCTATGGGTGCTTTGACTGCGGCGGGAGCGAAGGCTACGGTGCAAGGTATGTTGTGCATTTTGTTTTGTGCGGGTGGGAAGGCGGGATATAAAACGACTTTGGGTATAGAATGAGGAACTGGGGAAGCATTGGGAAGGGAGGGCGGGTGCATAGTTGGGATAGCAGATGGGGTGCAATTGGAGAAGTGACTTTGTGGTGCTACGGAATGCTAATACAGAATCATAGATTTCCTTGTTAACATGTCTGCGTCCGCCGATGTCTTGGCCATGGCCAAGGTCGAAGTTGACCTGAATGCCATCCCAGAAGGCAAGAACGTACGTGCTTCCCCTCATCAATATCCAATACTGGTCATTTATCATAGCGACAATACTAACCTATCCAAATACAGGTCATTATCAAGTGGCGTGGTAAGCCCGTCTTCATCCGACACCGAACTGAAGAAGAAATCAAGGAAGCCGAGAACGTCAAGGTTGAGTCACTGAGAGATCCACAAGCCGACGCCGACCGTGTTAAGAAGCCGGAATGGTTGGTTATGGTTGGTATGTGCTTCGCATTCCTTCCCGGGAACTTCTTATACTAGGAAGAATATACCATACTAACAAGCAACCAAATAGGTGTCTGCACACATCTTGGATGTGTCCCCATCGGTGAAGCCGGTGACTACGGTGGATGGTTCTGTCCCTGCCACGGATCTCACTACGATATTTCTGGACGTATAAGAAAAGGACCCGCTCCACTGAACTTGGAGATTCCGGAATACGACTTCCCTGAAGACGGAGCTCTGGTTATTGGTTAAACTTTTGGAAGGAATGGGAGATGGTGAACTTGTAGTTGTATACAGTGGGGAGGGGAGACCCCTGGAAAGGACGAGATAGAGAGAGACCTTTGAAGCTTTACCGCTTTTTAGATGGGGGGGAGCGTGTATTGGCCTCTGTACAAAAGATCAGAAATGATATTGCCTCAAAAAAGAACCAATTTTCCACACATGCGTCGCTCTTATACCTCAGTTATACAAACGATCATGATGTCACTTGTGAGTTAATGGATCTAAAACATGCATTCAACCCTCGTCTGGTCATGAGGGGTCCGCCAAATTCAGATTTGTTCGAGCCACCATGTAATAGCTATCAATGAATACAGGTAATGCTTTCTATTCATTCACTTTCATAACCCGTAATGTTACATGCTCAATCATGCCATAATCATTTCTCATCTATTAGATCAAATCATTAATGTCCATGACCATCATCCTCTGCCCTCTGTTCCGGGTCCAGCTTAATCAAGGTATCTATTCTCATAATCGAAATGCAAGCTTCAACGGCCGATTTCAGCTGTCGAATCTTGCTCATGCTGGGCTCCAATACACCCGCTTTAATTTCATCCACCACCTTACCCTTCATCAAATCCAAGCCGTAGTTCTTGTAGTTCTTCTTTTTGGCCACGGTCTTCTCGTCCTCGTTGGCATCGCCATCTTGGATGCGTTGCGAGAGAGCGTGTCGAGAACGGAGTTGTGCTACGAGGTCCGAAGAGTCTTTCGCTGCGTTGACGGCGAGGGTTTTGGGAATCACGAGGAGGGACTGAGCGAACTCGCCAATGGCAAGTTGTTCTCTGGAACCAACAGTACCGGCAAATTCCTCGAGGTAGATGTGGAGCGCTGTTTCACAAGCACCACCACCTGGAACAATGCTTCCACTCTCTAAAGTTCTCTTGACTGCACACAGGGAGTCGTGAACAGATCTCTCCATCTCGTCGAGTTGGTAATCGTTGGGTCCGCGAAGGATGATGGATGCTGAAGTGTGGACTTTGGTTCCCTTGACCAATATACACTCGTCGTCGGATATTCTCTCCTGGACTACTTCTTCGGCATGACCTAATGAAGACGCCTCGAATTTCTCATCACCATTCAGATCAGACAGAGAGCTGATAAGGGTAGCACCCGTGGCCTTGGCTATTCTTCGGAGGTCCTCCTTTTTGCATCTTCGGACGGCCATGGCACCCTTCTCAATAAAGAGCTTCAGGCACAAATCATCAATACCCTTCGTGGTTAAAACAACATTGGCACCGGCCTTAAGAATCATCTCCACTCGGTCCATGACAATACCAGCCTCTCGTTGTCTGATTTGTTCTAATTGTTGTGGGTCGTCAATGGTGATGTGCACACCCAGCTTCATCCTCTCTTTTTGTAAATTCATATCAAGAACAGCGATCTTAGCATCTGTGATTCTTGTCTTCATCGCTTGTGATGCAACGGTGCAATTTAATGCATAACCCTTGACCAAGATTGATTCTAGAGACCCTTTGCCGTGTGCCTTCAAAATATTGACCGCCTTGACGGGGTATTTAACTTCTTGTCGGTTGTTGGTGGACTTGACAGCTTGCATAGCATCCACAACCATGTTTGAGAAGAAATCCGAATCTGATCCAATGATCTTACTCGACATGGAGGTTTTGGCAATGTTGATCAAGGATTCGCGGCCTAGCTGGTCTACCTTGACACTGATATTCTCATGCATGTATTTGACAGCTTCGCGGAGTGCCAAACGATAGCCGGTGATGATGGTGGTTGGGTGTATTCGGTTCTTCATAAGTTCGTTGGCTCGTCGGAGAAGTTCTGCTGCAATAATAACCACCGAAGTGGTTCCATCTCCAACCTCTTTATCTTGTTGCTGTGCTAGATCCACCAAGATCTTGCCCGCGGGATGTTCGACATCTAATAAACTCAGAATAGTTGCACCATCGTTTGTGACTGTGACATCCTGCTAGAAGTTAGTATTTGGTGGGGGTGGTTCTGGGGTCTAGAGGCCATACTCCTATATCGTCCACCATCATTTTATCTAACCCACTTGGCCCAAATGAACTTTTAACAACATTGGCAATAGCCTGGGTTGCGAGAACTGTAAACGGATCAGTATATAATCTTTCAACGGCTTGCAAACTTCATACCATTTTGGTCCCGAATATCTGATCCACTGATCTTTTGCCCGCCGAGGACTGCCCAAGAATTAGTATTTACTGCTAGAAATTTCCCGCAGAGATCTTACACAAAGTTCCGGCGTTTCTTGGTTGCTCGAAAAGGGATCCCATTTTGTCGATATTCTGAAAGAGGTATTGTCTATTCTCCCTGATAATTCTTCGTTGTCGCGAGAAAACAGACGCGAGAGCTTTCGACGCTAATATTTTTGAGCTTTTGATAAAAGCCTTGTAATGAAGGCAATTGCTAAGCATTCAGCCTTGAATGACCCCTCACCGAAAATGAGCAAGGCTGAGAACACCCATTTCGCTTAAATTTTTGGGCGGGGAGGAGTCAGTAGGGCGGGGCAAGGAGTTCAGAGTCACTCGCGTTGCAAACATAAACATCCATTCCCCTCAGCTCTGTTCGTGCAACCACCAAGAACCCCCACAACAATCGCAATCATGGCGGACTCAAACACCCCTGAAGTCGCGGCAGAGCCATCCAAAAGCGCCATCAAAAAAGCAGAAAAGCAAGCAAAAATGGCCGCAGAGAAGGCGGCAAAGGCTGCTAAACAAGCAGCGCTTCCTGTGGTGGGGGGAAAGAAGACGGATGATATTATTGGTATCACTGTGAAGAAATCTGAGAATTTCTCACAATGGTATCAAGAGGTCGTCTTGAAGGCAGAGATGATTGAATATTACAACGAGATTGCGGGTTTCTTCATTTTGCGCCCTCAATCTATGTTTATCTGGGGAGAGATCCGAAAATGGTTCCAAGCCCAAATTGATACTTTGGAAGTAGAGGAGGCCAGTTTCCCTATGTTTTTGTCTTCAAAGTCCTTGGAGAAGGAGAAGGACCATGTTGAAGGATTTGCGCCTGAACTTGCTTGGGTAACAAAGGCGTGAGTTTTGCCTTTTCTCCCTTCACAAACCTGTCCATGTGCTGACTTTGATAAAAGCGGTGATAAGGACCTCGAGGTTCCAGTGGCTGTTCGTCCTACCTCTGAAGCTGTCATGTACCCATACTACTCAAAATGGATTCGAAGTCACCGAGATCTTCCTCTACGATTGAACCAGTGGAACAGTGTCGTTCGTTGGGAAGCCAAACAAACAACCCCTTTCTTGCGAGCTAGAGAATTTTTATGGCAAGAAGGACACACCGCACATCTGACTGAGGAACTTGCTGGAGAAGAGGTTCTACAAATCCTAGAGTTCTATGCTGGAGTTTACGAACAGTTACTGGCCGTCCCTGTCGTGCGTGGCCGCAAGACCGAAAAGGAGAAGTTCGCAGGAGGATATTACACCACCACAGTTGAAGGATACATTCCATCAAATGGTCGTGGTATCCAAGGAGGAACCTCCCACTGTCTTGGCCAAAACTTCAGTAAAATGTTCGACATCACAGTCGAAGACCCAGCTCCTAAGAGCGGTGAAAAGGCTAAGCATCTTCACGTCTGGCAAAACTCTTGGGGTTTGTCCACCCGTGTCATCGGTGTAATGGTCATGATCCATGGAGACGATCAAGGATTGGTTCTCCCTCCACGCGTAGCCAAACTCCAAGTCGTTCTCATCCCCGTCGGAATCAACAAGAACACCACCCCTGAAGACAAGACCAAGCACTACGACCAACTCCAAAGCATTAAAGACACCCTCAAGAAGGCCGGCGTGCGAGCCGACTACGACATCCGCGAAGGATACACCCCAGCCTGGAAATTTAACGACTGGGAACTCAAAGGCGTTCCCCTGCGTCTCGAATACGGCCCCAAAGACGCCGCCAAAGAAGTCGTCTCGTACGCTCGTCGCGACACCGGCGAGAAGGGCACCATCTCCATCTCCTCCCTCACCACCGAAATCCCCGCGCTCCTCGAAACCATTCAAGGCGATCTTTACAAAAAGGCCGAAGAATCATTCCGCTCCCACCGACTGGTCATCAACGACTGGGCCGAAGTTGTCCCTGCGCTCGACGCCAAAAACGTTGTTCTCATCCCCTTTTGTCTGGCAGAGAAGTGTGAAGACAAGATCAAGGATCTTACCAAGGGCGATACGAGCGACGAGGTGGGTCCTGATGGGAAGAAGGTCCCGACCATGGGAATGAAGAGTTTGTGTATTCCATTCGAACAGCCTGAGGGCTTGGTTAAGGGCGAGACGAAGTGCTTGAATCCGGAGTGCGAGGCGTTTGCAGAGAAGTATTGTATGTTTGGACGAAGTTACTAGATGCATGTTGCTGGTGTTTTTGAGTGGGGGAGGGGAAAGAGGATAGGGAATGCAAAACGAGGGGCGGGTTGAAGAAATGATATCAAATGACGATGACGACGAGGAATGAATGGAGGTGATGATTAGAAGAACGAGACTTCACGTCGAACGATGACGATTGAATGAATGGGTTAGAGAGAATTCCAACTCCAGCTACAGCAGACTAGTAAAGCTTTCCTGTAGCTGGGCGACTGATTGATCCGCGTTCGCTCTCAATCAACTCGAAACTCAGACACAAATACAAATATAACTTTCAAACACATTCAGACTGTGACCAGCATGAAGACAAATGATATATAAAAAGTAAGTAATCAACTGAATTTTAATCTACTATTAAAAAGTGTTCTTTTTCGCCTTTCCCACTCCATCCATCCGTCCACCGACCAACACACAGAGACACACAATATCCCCTTCTCCTCTATATAAGAAAAAACCCCCTTACTACTCGTTATAGAAAGTGGATTGATTAGGTAGGTAGGTAGGTACTACGCAAGTAGAAAGAGGCACCGGGCCCAAGCACCACCAACTACATCACATCACATCCGATCCGACCTGCCCCGCCCCCTCGCGAGTAATTCTCCTGATCCATTGTGTTTCTAGTAGGCCAAAATAGCGAATGAATGGCTGGCTGGCAGACATGAAAAAGTATCCCTAATTAAGTTCCCATTTCCCTAAAGTGTTCGTTTCGAGTGTCGTTTTCATCACACATACATCAATCACCAACATCGTGTTTTTCGTGTCCCGTCCCGTCCCCATTTTTCTACTCTCTCTGCACCACAACACCCGAGCTACCATTGGCCTCGCGCTCCCGACCCCGAGTTGCGTTTGTGAAATTTCTCGTTGCTTGCTCATCAGATCTGGTTAAAAGTCCCACACACATACAAAATTGCTCGCTCGCTTGCACGTACGCAATTGGTGAAAGAGAGGCATTTGGCAGACAACAGAATTCGAAGGAACACCAGGCTCACGAGATTGATGTAATTTTCATCGGAGGGAGAAGGTGTCGTGGTCGGCGAGTCTAATTCGGGCCGCTCGCTCATACAAAGTCGGCAGAGTATGAGAAGCCGCGGAATTCCTCTTGCATGGCTTGCGAAAGAACTAAAAATTTCATTAGCCATAAGCTTCACATCGGAGAGCGAACAAAACTTACCAGACTGTACGGGCGTCAATACGGGAGTGACGCTAGTGAATTCGGAGTCGAAGTTGCTAGTATCGGTAGCGTTGGTAATGGTGGGGAGGAAAGGTGGTTGAATTCGCTTGTGGTAGACGTCGTCCCAGTTGATACTCCTGAAGAAAGGTTGACTCATGATTTCTTGAGCATCAGTTGGTCCACTTCCAAGACGTTGATCGGGTTCACGTGTGAGAAGCTTCTGTAATATTGACACCGAGTCGCGGGGCATATGAATAGGATATAGAGGTTCGTCGGCGAGAATAGCATCGTAAATTTCGTCCTCGTCCTCTCCACGGAACGGAGATTGTTGCAAAAGCATTTGATAGATGAGAACACCAAACGCCCACCAATCGACAGCTCGGCCGTATTTCTTGTCAAGCAAAATCTATAATCATCAGCATGATGTTGACAAATGATTCCATCAAACTTACCTCTGGAGCCATGAATTCCGGAGTACCACAGAAAGTGCCTGTCGTCGATCCATACCACATTTCTTCCTTACATAGACCATAATCAGCAATCTTAATGTGCCCGTCAAGAGTTAACAGAATATTGTCCAATTTTAAATCACGGTAAATGACACCATTCTCGTGGAAATATTTCAGTGCCAAGCATACTTCGGCGGCATAGAACCTATCATGTCCAGTCAGCCAATGAAATCAAAACATCACAGGGAAATAGACTTACTGAGCACGCTTCGTGCCGAACTGGCCACGCTGAATATGCAACATCAAATCTCCACCGCTGATATATTCCATCACGAAGTAAACTCTAGTTTCTGTCTGGAAACACGCGTGAAGACTCAGCAAGAACGGATGCCGTTCTTTGTTGGCAATCAAGAACACTCTCTTTTCAGATCGGGTACTTTCTACTTCATCGTTCTCAATGATGAATTCCTTCTTCAACACCTTAATAGCATAAAGTTGCTTGGTTGCCTTGGTCTCCGCCAGCATAACTTTACCGAAGTTACCCTTTCCAAGAACTGCAAGGAAATTGAAATGATCAAGACCAATACGGCGTCCAGTACCAGGGTCATTTGCTGCTGGAACTTGTTTCCGTTGTTGTACAACCTGTTGCTGTTGCTGCTGTTGGGGTTGCTGCTGCTGTTGCTGTTGGGGTTGAGGAATTGGCTGTCGCTCAGGGATCGGGATTTCTGGAGGCGGTGCTTGGGAAGGTGGTGCGTATAGAGTCGCAGAAGGTGGAGGAGGTGGTAACATAGAAGGCTGAAGTTGTGGCATAGGTTGAGTTGGGAACCCGCTGTTAACATTAGCATAGGCTGCCGGGTTGTAACTTGGTTGTGTGGGCATTTGCCCCTTTGGAGGAGAGCCATACGGACTGTCTTCGGTATGAGTGCCTAGACTTTGCGTATAGCCAGCTGAGCCTCTTCGGCCCCCAGCGTAATCTGTAGAAGATCGCTGATAGGGGTCTCTCGGAGGAGTTTGTCGGCTGCCACCCATTGCAGCAGCAGCAGCAGCGGCGGCTGTAGCACTTGATGAGGACGTCCGATCGGGTGCTGCAGGTCGTTGTTGAGGCGATGCAGTACCTTGAGCATACATCGCCTTCGCAGCTTCGGTTGCCTCCACACTGGTACCAGAGGGGCCATAAGAATGTGCTCTTGGAGGACGATTCATCTCAGGTGAGTTGTAGGAATTGCGTGGATCCGGAGGCGTGCCTTGTTCGGCGGGAGCACCCTTAGATTGTGGTCTTAAGGTTCGATTACTCGTGGGCGGAGGTGCTGTTCCTCGGCGCTTTTGGTCTCTCATGTTGCTTAAAATCACGTTTGCGACAGTCATAGTTATACCACAGAAGTCTGGTACAAGATGAACACATTGTGCGTGGCATGTAAGATTACATTCTGATGGCGTTAGTAGATGGCAATACCAGAAACAGGGAGCAAGCACTTACCAGAACATTTTCTACAGTTCTTTTTACCGAATGGTAGAATGTAACCACAATGACAACACCAGTTTGCACTCATGTTCGAGAACTTCTCGAAGCGATGAGGAATGCGGTGATTGATCTTTTCCTCGTCGGGATCGGTCTCGGCGTTGGATTTGCTAATACACTTCGTGACGACTTGTGTGTAACACTTGGTATGACAGGTATATTTACAGTCCTCACACTGCATACCCGCCGAGTATTTGAGGAAGTCTCCACAGAGTGCACATCGCATAATGTTGTAGAACTGCTGTGACACGAATTTGTGTCCATACATCTCATGGACCTCCTCCTTTCTTTGACGAATAGCTCCCTTACGGTTGAGTCCGAGGTCGAACGGTCTTCGATCTGTCGTCTGTTTCGTGAATGAAATGTTGAGGTGCACCGCACCGCTAGGTTCCAAGGCAAACCACGCATCGATAGGTTGTGCCGTCACTACTGCTCCAGATCCCGGGCCGAGGTCTGAAGTTGCAGGTGGTGGAGCTCTAGCGCTTCCTGGAGGTGGTTGGAACTGGTTCGTGCCTGGGCTCATAGGAAATTGTGCAGGTGGAGAGCCACTGCTAGCCATGCGATCTGCAGACACCCAACCAGAGCTATTAATCTCTGCCTCAATCCTTTTTCTTCTCATCTCTTCCACAATATCCGATATCCTGATCCACAGCAGACCGATCGGCAAAGGATGGTCGCTTAGCTTGTCGTACACCGTAAGCTCAATCTCATTTGCTTTGTCGACATATATGCTGTGAGTTTCCGCATCCCATCTATCAGTTCGGGTTGTTTTCGTTCGTGCAACAACATTGTCCTCTACTTTCACTGCAATAAATGTTTCTGGGCCTCTGGCGAACCGACTCGTCGTAGCATGATCAACATCTTTAACTGCTTGTATACGGATAACGAGTTGACCAGTCAAGGGTTTTCGCATATTAGGGGTGTTGATGCTGTCATCTGCGGAAATAATTAGTAACCAGAGTCATTAGCCCGCAGAGAACCTTACCATCTGGAGCATCCGCGTTGCTTTCCATATCTATATGTAAATCTTCATATCGCTTCAGAGCCTGTCTAAGGATCTGTATCTTTTGATTGCTTTCGATCCGACGACCAGCAGCATCAGCTCGGCTCTTCTTGTCGCCCTCCATCTGATACAGCTGAACCATCTTCTCTATACCCATTAAATATTGTTTTTCGACGTTAAGCTTGAACTCCAATTGTGAAAGCATGAGCTGGATGCGGGGCCCAAGATAAGGGGTGTCATATTTGATCAGATCTATATATCGCCATCAGTTTCCTATCCTACGGAACGCTATCAATCAAAAACTTACCAAGCTTTGTGAAATTCGGGCGTGATTTAGGCATGCCAGAACCCGGCCCAGGAGGAGCAAAAGGATGCTTCGGTGGCATCATGTCACCATGTCCACCAATTTGGCTGTATTCCTGAGTGCCATAACCGCCTGAATCCGCGCCAGACTGATCGATGTAATTGCCTCTCGCATCTTTTGGCGGCGTAGGAGGCGGTCCATCTCTATCACTACGAAGGCCCGCCCCTGTGCTAGGTGGCCTGCCAGGACCACCACTCCCCGCACTACCAGTTCGATTCTCTGTCCGCACTTGTAGTTCTGCCATGCGCTCTTCGAGGTATTGGATATTTCGACGGCCCTCGCGCATCTGAGTATCTAACCTGGATTTGACCTGCTCATTTTGAGTCTGCTGCCTCATCTGATTCGCGGCATTGAGAAGGGCACGTTCGCGCTGAATCTTTTTGTAGACGGAGCTGAGAGCCTCCTCATCGTTGTTATTCATGATTGCGACGATTTTCCCTGGCGCGTCTTCGAAACGCCCCTTATCGTTAGCAGAGACAGTCGAGGTAAAATGTGAAGGTGATATGAAGAAGCTTTCTTGGGGGGAGGATTTGATGTGATCTTTTTCCAGTAAGGTTGTATTTGGTCGAGGTGGAGATAGAGTAGTAGGTGGGGTTTAATCGGCTGGGATTATTGTTTGTTGACGCCAAATGTCTGCTGTTGGAAACGGGAAACCTTGGCAAGGTTGAGCTGTGGAAGAGCGGAAAAGAGAAGAACAGAAGAAGGGAAGAAGAAAAAGAATAAAATGGCAGAAGCTTCTTGAATAATTGTAAGATTGGGCAGTAACTAGAAATGGAGCTTCATTGAATTTCCAAGAATTTTGTCGCCGGTACGAAGTCGAAGTAGCTGGTCCTGTTGCCGTACGGTAAGGTTACGGTTCCGAAATAGCGTGTATGTTTCTGCTTTTCTGATTTTCTGGGTACGGTTACAGCTGAGATATGCATGAAAAGGATATGTCGGAACTGGTTGAAGATCAGTCGCGATGTGTCTCAAACAGCGAGCCCTTGGAATATGTGATGGAGAGTTGTTTACAGTACGGTGACAGTGCATGCTAAGGCGAAAGAAGGTTTACAAATCTGCACGTTACAAGCCAAAGCATCTGGTGAATCACTCTCTGGCACTCTGCAATCCCATACCAACAACACACTGCCTAGTACCTTTTCCAAGTCTTACCATTCCTGCTGATGATTGTGCAAGCAGTTCAAGTGCTATTCCGTGTTATACCGCTCCTCTGCCTTCGTCCTGCCCACCACACCACACACCTAAATGGCGGAGGCGGCGTTCCCAGCAGGGAAGAGAAAAAGCTTAGAACCAACCGCTGCCGGGGTCGATAAGATACGAGCTTGTTCTGCAGCTTTCGGCCACCTTTTGACAAATCAAAACATGCTTCTTAGGAAAACAAGAGGTGCCAAAATGAAGCTATTATCTACTCTACGAAAGGACATAACATAAGTTATAGTGAACGAACAGTTTAGATATTCTACAAAGTACAAGAGGTCCATACTCCACAGCCAACGACATTTGTGGCGGATCTCCGATAGCAACAGAAAAGCGCCCCCTGATATAGTCATGGATGTCTTATTCAGTCGATAATGTCTGTGCCACATTTGGCCGGGGAACACAGCTTGATATCTTCGTGCAGGCCTTCACATGCAGCAGGCCTAGACGTCAAAATGTGCAACTCTAGAACTGCTTTAAAGACGCGTTTTTCTTTGCTGCTTGGATTAGGCCTTGCAGGACCATATGCTTCTCCATAACATAAAAACTCTTCGATCAGAGTCCACCTAAAGAACTTGGGCATTGATATTGGGCAAGATGCCTGCATTGATGTCATCCCGAGTTCTCTTGGCTTGGCAGAAATTTGGAGAAATCTAAACTGGTATCAAAATTTTAACTAGTCATTCTACGATGTTTTATACTCTGCCTTCAACAGCTTTGCTATCGTAGTCAACTGGATGTTGCTTGTGCCCTCGTAGATAGCTCCAATCATTGAATCACGCCACATCTTCTCCGCAATGCCTTCACGAACGAACCCCATGCCTATTATCGAAATTAGCATGGCACAGCGAATAGGCTTGATATGGAATTATGAACTTACCACCCATCCATTGCACAGCCAATCCACTTACTCTACCAGCAACTTGGGAGGCAAAGAGCTTGGCCATGGCTGCGTCCTTTACAAAGTCCTCGCCAGCCTCCTTCTTTCGTGCGGCGTTGTAAACCAACGCTCGAGCGGCGGCGATTTCGGTGTAGGATTGCGCAATCTGGTGTTGCATACCCTGGAAATCACCTACCAATTGTCCAAATTGTTTTCTGTCATTCCAAACATACCTATAATGTTCTGTCAGCTGGAGAACTCCACGGATATAGGAGATATCGTGCTTACTTAACCGCGTTCTCAAAAGCACCAAGAGCCAGGCCAGTCATTTGTGCCGCAATGCCGATGCGACCTTCGTTCAAAATGGAAATGGCATATTTGTAACCTTGACCTTCCTCGCCCAGTAAGTTCCCCTTTGGAATCTCCACATCATCGAACGTAAGCACGCACGTGCTACTGGCCTTAATACCGAGCTTCTTCTCCTTCTTTGCGATGGAGAACCCCTTCATGCCTTTCTCAACAATGAACGCTGAAATTCCTTTGTAACCCTTGCTGTGGTCAAGGTTTGCAAAAACAATGAAGAACTCCGCCTCCATAGAATTCGTGATCCACATCTTACTACCGGATATCTTGTATCCCGAATCTGTCTTGGTAGCCTTGGTTGCAAGGGCAAAAGCGTCGGATCCTGATATTGGCTCTGAAAGACAGAATGATCCTAGGTGCTAGTATGAGTTCATGTTCCCTCATGAAAACAACCACTGCCACCGTAACATCTTGGGTTGAAGGGCAACTCACCGACGGTATTAGTGGCTAACTTTGGCAACCATTTCTTCTTCAATTCTCCGCTCCCATACTTCATAAGCGATGTGTTTACTAGAGTGTTGTGCACATCTACCAAAACACTAACACTGGGGTCTACCCTCGCCAGCTCCTCAATCCCGACAATAGCAGCAGTGAAGTTCATGCCCGCCCCTCCAAACTCCTCTGGTATTTCAACGCCCATAAGTCCCTGTTCAAATAATTGCTCGACAACCGCTGGGTCCATCATTTCTGCCTCGTCCATTTCCCGCACCTTAGGACCAATTATATCGTTGGCAAACTTGGATACACTGTCGGCCATTGCCTGCTCGATCTCAGAGAGATGCGTTATAGGGGTTGGGGGAATATCGGTTATGTCGAGGTGTTCATCGTTGCGGAGACGGGAGGTGGCAGAGAGGGGTCGGGCGCTGTATAGCTGTCAGCATGCTCCCATCATTGTGAGTCTAATTGTTTAGTGCACTGGACTGCAAATGCATACTGTTGGTATATCCTGCATGATCTGCTGCTTCTCACTAAAGGTCTTGTTGCAGAAGACGAGCCTATGCTCCGCGCCACTGGTCTTAATGCTCTAACAATCGATGCCATGTTGTTGTCTTTCTCGAATGAACCCTTGAGAATTGCAATAAGAAGACAGGAGGGACAATGTAGCAATCCAAATAAGAAAAGCAAGAGTACGAGAAAGTATTGAAAACACTAGGGTATTTTCCTAAACAGTAGATGCGAATGCGACTCGTGATGTGTGAATGTCCGTTCGTTCCCTTTGTGGAGGAAGCTGCTCGGTTTAAGAAAGTTCACATTGGCCTCGGCTGTTATGCTTAGTCTTGGCGGGCGACTACATTCCCCAAAATTTACGACATTTCCATCTCCGAAAGCGGTCTTAAAGTGACTTATCTTGGGCCGATATACTTGGATCTCTCTTGCAATAGGAATATCATATTCGAAGTACCTTCATTACATCTATGGACGTCGAGATATCCAACAATCCAACAGCCGTCTGTCAAGGTCTACATGCCGCATCTATCCGGACCCTTAATTCAGTTGTTGCATCACATGTAAAATCCGGGGTATCCACCCCGCCATGAAAGGATTTCAACAACTCAACTACCGTTCCGACTTTCATCCGACCTGAGCGGGAAGTTCAACAGCGACATGAAATACTGTAGTCTCAATGCGTATTCGGGTATTGAAAGTCAATTAGTCATTGCTTTGCCACACACAGCTGTTTGTATGTATACAAGCGGTTACGTCTAGTCGTGGCACAACAACACCAAAATCCGATTTGACACTTTTATCTCGGTCGGAAAATAAACCTGAACGCTGCTCAAAACTGTTGTCAGCGTACTACAAAGTACTTTGAAAGCGGAACAAGAGAAGGAAGCTAACAGAATAATCTACCCTCATAGACGCCGTCCAAGCCATGTCCCAAAATTCGTTACCCAAAGACGCCATGCTACCTCCACAAAATTCTCAAGTTTTTATACCATCAGATAACCGTAAACCAGAACAATATATCCGTCATGGGGTTACCACAAATCTCTCGAAGTGTGTCTATTCGTCCCTCTTCTCCTCCTTTGGCAAAGAGAGCCAGCATATCATCATAACGGCGAAAAGACCCAAGGCAATAGGGTGCAAGACGAAGTTTCCCACGGCCTGAGCTAAAACACCAGTCGTGAAAGGCGCAATAGCACCACCAGAACTACCCAGAGCACTGATGACGCTCATTCCGCTGACCTGATATTTGTGAGGAATAAGGCGAGTGAAAATGAAGGCCGAGGCAGGATACACAGGACCTAGCAGCAAGCCAACAATAGACACTGCCACAGCATCTCCAACAACGTTCGGTACACCCCAAACAAGTCCTTGGAAGACAGCAGCTAGCACAACCGTGCCAACTACGAACTTTCTATGCCCGATGCTAGGTGCAAGATGAACTCCCAAATATCGACCGAGAGTGATACCGCCCCAAAATCCAGCTGTGACATAACCAGCGCTCGAAGTTGCGCCACGAACCTGTTGAAGAAAGTAGACCACCCATCCCGAGATAGAAACTTCGGCTCCTTGATACGAGAAGATGAAAATAGCCCCGATTAATACGGTTCGCATGCGAGCAGCTTTCAGCATCCCCTTAATCTCTCGCCTGGCGCTAAATTCAGGTCGTTCTGGTCTTCCGGATGCAGATCTTTCTAGCAAATGCTCTTCATTCTCACTCTCGTAATGCCAGAAGGACCAGCCGGCAAAGGCAAGATTTGCCAAGGTAACTGCTAATGTGAGGAAGTAGTAATGGCTCCATGATATTCCATTTGAAACAAGCGCAGTGGCTGCCAAAGGGGCAATGATTCCTCCAAGCCCGTAGGATCCGTGCATGAAACCTAGCATTTGTGTTCCATTGAGGAGATTTGCTGCGAACACGTTGCATAGAGAAAGATTAATTGCCATGCCAAAACCGATGAATAAGAATGACAAGACCACGACGGGGAATGGAGGAGTGGTGACAATCATGATATATCCAATACTCATGAGAGCTTCAGCGAACATGATGGACTTCGCTCTTCCAAAACGCGCTCTAATTGCATCGACGAAGAAAGCGGCTGATAGATAGCCAATTGCTTGAGTTACAAATATAAGAGATACCAGGCGCTCTTGAACTCCGTATGAACTGTCAAAGGTCAGTGACCGTCCAGCATTGCGGCCAAAACAGCTAGGTTTACATACATAATCATTTGTGGAATAAGTGGTCCTGCAGCAGCATCACTTAGTCCATTGCCAAAGTTCAGCAAGCAGGTAGAAGTCATCCTAAATCTGTTCATAGGAGGATTTGAGAAGCTCTGAACCATAGCTCCGGTTGCTCCATCACCAGGGCTAGCTGGCCGGCTCATTTCGAGAACACCTGGTGTTCTTGGTGTTTGCCATCCTGTTCCAGGTGTAGCTGCGCCAGATCGAGAGCCATTGATATTGTGACCCCATTGAATGTAGTCGAGCTCAATGGAGTCAGGTTGAGGGACTGAGTGGTAGGTGCGAGGTCGAGATTTTTGCGGTGCACTCAACGCTGGTGGATCGGATACTTCAGCTCGAGATGGCTCGAAGTCAATCATCCCCGCCCATGAATTTGAAGCCATGATGATGGATTTTTGCCTCTATAAGGCTCCGTGGGAAATTTCTGTTGGATATCAGGTGGTAATTTGGTGGGGAACAAGTATAGCTCTCTTAAACTGAAATCTCCTCAAAGACCCTCATTTGGATTTTCAGTATTATAAATCCGACTGGACGTGACGTAGAGTTTTCACGATGCAAATAGAGGGGTGAAAATGTCTAGGTAAGTAAGCACACTATTTTCGACCCGTTGGGGGTAGGGCAAACCATGGTTAGATCCAAAGAGCGTAAATCTTGCACCTTTCTAACTTAGGACCATTGTGGAGAACGACACGAACGAGTAATGATTTCTGCCCAATTTGAAGGCAGCTGCAGCCCATGATAAGGACAAGAACATTTCATAGGATGATAAACCCCTGAACTTTTCCATATGCTTGTTCGCTAGGGACTCTCATTACTCGTGCGGGGTTTTATTCTGCGCAACTTTTAATGAAGTAGCAAATAGCGGGAATGTTCGGATATAAAAAGTCTCAAATAGTGGTACCGTCAATGAAATTGCTGGATGTGAATCGCTAACAACAACATCACAGAACAAAAAATAAAAATAACCATCGGCCATCTCTACAATCCTAACACTCCTAAGCATTATCTATCCACAGCGGTGAAAGTTCTAAAAGCTTCCCAAAATCCGGTGTTCCATACCGGATCCAACCCTTCTTTGCATTCCAAGCCGCTCCCGAGATGATTGGACTCCCACTGGGGTCTCCATTGAGACTAAAATTTCCATTATAGCTAGTGCTACCTCCTAAACTAATGTCGTTGAGTCCAAAATGTCCAACAGCATAGATCCATGGGTTGAGAAACGCAAGAGGAGGAAGACAGCTTTATATACGCGCAGAATTGAGCCGCGAGACTATTCCTGCAAAGATAAGAGCTACGCAAGACGTTCCCTGCAACAGCACATCTTCCCCTTTGTCAATTATGTGGTAGCCGAATGATTGCGCGGCGACGTCAGGAAATGCTCGTCCGGTTTGATCGTAGAACCCCGAGTTGCCATCGCCGATACTGCGCAAGTATTGAGTTACAGCAGTCTGTTGACATGACGGTCGATCCGTGGACTGCAGTCACGTAGGGGCAGGACGTTGGGAATATGGGCTGAAACCTGGTTGTGTAACCTGTCGTGGCAAATGCAGACATCACCATTTGGGGTGTCGCCGAACGATACCAGCACAGTGATCCATCAACTACCGAACTGGGTCAACACTTGACACACTGAATAACACATGGAACAGGAACCGGCCGGAATCTCTTACAACTATGCTAACAAGAGCTATGCATTTAGTGGTAACATTTGAGCTTGCATGTTCATTTTCACCATATGACATGGACATTGTCTGCAGAATCTGATCATTTGGTAGTTCAATAGCCCTAGGAGGTATTCCAGGTATGGCTCACTCCTACCACCTTACTGACCCGGCTTGTCCCCCTAAGACACCCGAGTTGTTAGTGCATATTCTCGGATGAACACTATTTGCGTGAAAGTTTCCACATACTCCTAAAACTAATTCATGCCTCGAGTATCTAATCTACCCAGTTCACATCGATATCAATATCATCGCCATCCACACTCTCCCGCTCACTCTCAGCAAGTATTGCCATAGCTGTCCGTAGCTTCTCATTAAAGTTCGCCTCCCCTGGCACCTCATAGTCTAGCTGAATACCACACAAAATCATGCCCATGAAGCCCTTCTTTGCCTCTTTGGCCACACTTGGATCTTCGTGCTGACTGAGTTCCTGGAAGCGTCTTCGCCAGAATAGCCAGCGTTGCAGGGTGAAAGATTCCGAGTTGATGCCTGTCCTTTGTGCTCGTGCTCCCGGCGTAAGCATTTGATGCTTGGGATGATTCTCATACGATCGGTTCATTACCGAGAATGTGAGCAGCTTCCATCGACACGTCTCGACCCAGATCACCGCAGCAGGCAGCAGAGTGTTTGATGACTCATTGTCTGTCTCGAGGGCTTCGCGTAAAAACCAAAGGGCAGTCAGTCCAAGTTCGTCCTGGCAGATCCCAAGTGCAAGGGCAGTAGCGGAGAACATAGCAAGGTTGCATTGCTTTTGAACTGTTCCAGGTGTAGCTACCAACATTTCCCATGATTCCTGCACGTTGGCGGCGAAGCGGTAGGATTCCCAAGGCGGCGATGTACTCTCAGTGGGGTGAAGGCTTCTACGCAGAGAGTCGTAGTCTTTCGTCCATAGTAGCAACGAAATGAGCTTATGCTGGAATGGATCATCCTTCTCGAGGACCTGTGCAGTGTCCAAGAACATGGACCAAAGAATGTCAAGGGCATTCGCGGACTTGACGGGTGGCTTTTGCAAAGCGTCTTTGATACAATTGAAACTGAAACTCTGGATGGAAATCAAGGTATCTTGCTTGTCTGTAGTGCTGAAGGTGTCAATCCCATCGGCTTCAAATGCTTCTTTTACTTCCTTCAAGTAATTCTCCTGTTGGGCGAGGTCAAACGGCGAGGTCGGTGCTGACATCGTGATGCTGGTGACTTTCGAATTCAGATGGCAGATTTTGATATGATGTTAGATCCTACGGTTGATGCTCGTGGTCTTTATATGTATATATGTGCTTTGTGGGTCGACAAGATGATTCCAACAATCCTAACCGTTGGCTACAAGGGACACGAAGTTGGTTGATGCCTAGTTGTATGACAGGAAGATCATGTGCTTCGAATAAATGTGTCAGAGCTCTAATTCGACGTTGCCCTGGAACTCCATGCTGCTTTAAATGTCTAATTCTCTTTTGGTAGTAACCACGGGGGCAGTGTAAGTAGCTGTGCCGTGTACACGCCCCCTCCCCCGTGATGCGATGCCGCGGCGTAACCTATGCTCTTTCCAAGAACTTAACGTTGGTACACTTAAAGTCTGAAGCAAAGATTAAGCCCAGATCTCCGAAGCATCGATACTTTCTTGAATGCATCCAGTCAAGCCCTCAAATACTGACCACCGGGAGATGACTAGTAGCATCTTCGACGTGCCATCTAACCCAATGATCAACAGCGGGGGAGGCGGTACTATATTTGCCCAAGATGGAGGTGGAATTTCAGGACATTTTTGGATGATCTTTGCTGCATCTGCTGCTGGACTAGCATTGTTTTCTTTTTAGACATGTCAGATTCCAGTAAAATCATTGCAAACTCAAATAATCTAACCGACTCACAACATCACTTCATCCGTGGTCAAGAAGCTTCAGTCAGGACGTTGGTACTATTCCAATCCATCTGCAAGTGATAATACCCGCAGCATTCCTCTCTTCGAAGCCTTGGTAGGTGGATCATGGATGTCTAAGCGTCGAAGTAGACGTCTGGCTCAGGAATAATAAACCAGCCTGAGGAGATCTAGATCTCCTGACACATCACAACAAGAAGCCTGGAATGTGGACGGGCGCTGCAGAGGTTGTATTTAGACTTTTTGCATCGGATTCTCGAGAATCAGAACACACCTTCAAACACAATTGCCAGTGCTCTGCAACCGTGGCGGAGCAGTGAGAGCATGATACCCGAGTCTAATCAGAGAATAACGTTTTGGGTACCGAATTATAAAGCTCAGAAGCTCGACATTCAGCGTAGCGCGAAGACAAAGTCAAGGTCTCCCAAAAAGGGATGAAAAGCTTCGGCTGTCTAGTCTTCATAAAACGGTAAAACATACTCTCAATCTCTCTGCTTCGCCGGCCTCACCATCCAGCTAAATTGCTGTTTATCTCTGCTCTTCCATTTTTCAGGCAATCTCATCTCCCAGCGCTCTACAGGCTGAAACCCCTCAGATTCATAGAGAGGACGGCCGCAATCAGTAGCTTCAACCACCGCCTAAAAGTTTCACTAAGATCAGCTAATGAAGATACAGACCAAACGACGGTAAATCTTTCCTATCAAGAATTGGAGCATCTTACCGTGAAGCCGAGCTCATCGGCAAGGGAAGTTCCCCATTTCACTAGGAGACGACCCGCACCTCGGCGCTGGTACTTAGGGTCGACAGTCAAGAGATCCAAGGCTAAGATAAGTTGTTAGACAGATCTTTGATTTTTGTGTGGATAGCACCTACCAACCAAGTTCCCTCCCGACTCCTTGATTAATTCACGACGACGATTCAAGTATTCTCGGTCCAGCAACTGAGCATACTCCTTCTCCTCGCTATTCTCCCAAAAATCACCATCTAGATCCACCTCATCCGGTATATTATTCTTATAGACATTCCATTTAGCCTGTGCGATTATAAGTCCCGTGTCGGTATCCGTGACTTTAAGAATAGTAACAGTAGGATCTGTCTTCTTTGCGCTCATGAAGCGTGATGACCCTTGTGCTCGGCCCGCAGGTGTATCATGCGCGGGATACACGGCTTCGATGAATGGGAGATCATGGCCGAAAGCTAGGCTCATGATTTCGAAGGCGCGAGACATGTCTGCGTCATTGCAGACTTCCAGCTTCAGGACCATGGTGGCGAAATCAAATTGAGATGCTTGATCTGACTGGAAATAACACGAGAAGTATATCTATGAACCCAAAAGTGAAGCCCCTCATGAGAAGTAACAATTGTAGTTTATATAGCTGGCAGTCTCACTTACCCCCCCCCACTGAGCGAACGGTTCTGCCCATTGATTCGTCTTGTTGCCGAGAAGCCCTCCTGCTGACTTGAGGACATTTATATTTATGTCAACCAATTATGCATATTATGGCAACATTTGTCTGTTTTTGATTGGAAGATATTCCAACTTATAAAGATAATTCGGTAATGGAGATAGGTACAGGAAGCTTTACCATTAACCCATAAGCGCGGAAGAAGGAGTAAATATAAATGCGCCAATGAGCGGTAGCGATTAGGCCATTTTCCACGTACATGAAGCCTGAGGCGACATACACTAGACTCGTCTTGTAAATTTAGCCCTGGACACTGTGGATTCGTTGCTTTCTCTGCATCTATCAAAGGAATTGTTTGACTCAAGAGTTGCTCGAATTAACTTGGCATTTTCGCAAGAAGAGGTGGTTCGGATAATATGGGAAGTTCAACTCCAACCAGTTGAAATACAGATCGCACAAGCGAAGAATAAGGGGCTTGTGCCCAGATATTGGGGGACAGTTGCATGCCGATTCCTGGAGGAACTATGTATAGAGAACTCTGGCCAAGAAGGGCACGGGGTTATTAATTGTAGACAATATTCGAGAAAGAAGCCGGTGGAATTGGAAGTGGTGCAATGTTAGTGTGGTGCGCTGGTCCTTTGCGGATATCGACTAGAATACATTTCGTGTCATTTGTAAAGCAAATATTGGTATGGTCCGTGCCCAGCTATTGACTCAGAGTGCTCGGAATAACCTTTTTCCAAGGCTGCAGTTCACCCCACCAACACCAAAAAATATTTTTGGGTCCTCCCTCCCCCAGAGTTCCATCACCTAGTCATTCTCCGCACCGTTGCCGCAGACCTGTATCTTTCTTTCTCCGCGCCCAATCGTCAAAATACCAAGACCTGTCTCCCGAATCAAATGGGCAAACCGAAGCGTAACGTCCTGGCAGCCGCCGAGCAGACTTCCACCCCACCAGATGCTCTGACCGAGACACAATCGATTGCCCGTGTCGTCAAGGCTGAGGGAAACAATTTATACTCATGCCTTCTTCCCGATCAGAAGACCATCCTTGCTGAATTGCCCTCTCGATTTCGAAACACGATATGGATCAAGCGCGGAGGCTATGTCTTAATTGACACTAAGGAAGCGGAGGTGCGAGAGAATAAGATTGGAGGCGAGATCATAAATGTCGTCCGCGATGAGCGGGCTTGGAGGAAGGAAACTTATTGGTAAGATGCGACTCAACCCTCTCATTGAGATAGTCTGCCAGGCTTGACGATTCCTAACCTCATTTCTTGTAGGCCAAAAGAATTCGTCAAAAGTACCGCATACCCAGAGGATTCCGATGATGAAGAATCGACAGTAGGCAAGATGCCACCATCAGACTCGGAGGAGGAGGAATGATTCGAATATACCATACCTCGAACTATGCGATCCAATGGCGGAAGTGCAAACGGCAATCCGGAGCCTAGTTCGCAACCGCACATTAATCGTCCTTCTTGCAAGCAGCACCCTGACCTTTCTCGGTTACAAAATCATGTCTTGTTCCCCACCATACACTGGCCACAGTCACGAACATACTACCAACCACCACCAAAGAACTTATATTGGTACTCGGATATACATTCCAAGCCCATTCTTGCGCCGCCCACAAGCCATATTGGAGGATAGGATGCATCCCACTGCGCCAAAGAAGAAATGGTGTGGCCCAAGCAAGATAAGCATAAAATTGATAGTGTAGAGATCGAGCGAAGAGCATGCCGACCGTCATGGCTGTCAAAATGGTCGTCAAAATATAGTTTGGTGAAATGGAAACGGAAACCGCGTGTTTCCTCTGTCCCAGTGGCTCCTCCATCCTCAATGCCGGTCGTATTAAGTCCATTATTGACTTCTCAGCTGGCTTAATCCATCTAGTAGTTGCAAATAGGATCAAGGTGCTGACATGTCCCACCAATAAAGAAGTCGAGAAGCCTTTACTGAGGAACGTCTCTTCACCCAGAAATCTCCAATTGACCGTCCATTTGAACAGAAACACTCTCGAGAATTCAAATGCCCTACTCACATAGCCAATTGCATTAGTCGGCAAGAATGGAAAAGCAATTACAGTCTGCAATTGCGCCATGAGCCATGCCTGCTTGATACTCGGCTGCAACCCTTTCACGAGGAAAAGCATAATTCCAATAGATGGTAGAGCCAACAATAGTGACATCTTGATCCCCAATCCCCAGCTGTATGCCATACTCCCAACCGTCCATATACGTCGTTGGAAAAAGTAGATCGCTACCCAGAGGAAGAAAACCGCGAAACAGTCGTTGAATAATCGAAGGACGAATATGCTATGTAAACGCTTCGAGAGGACGAGCATAGGAAATATATAATGCGGCGCCTTGTAAAAATCTTGTTAGCAAATCAATTCCAATCCAAGCCCAACTCTTCTTTTCCCCGACATTTCTCCCATCCTATGCACACGCACCTTAGCCCTCCTATAACACGCCAAAACCAACCCCAACGTGCCTAAATACAAAACTCCAAATATCCTCTGCGCAACCAAGATATCGCGGCCGTGGTTCGTCACCCACCATAACGCATAATAGATCCAAACGTGTGCGGCAGGGTAGACCAACGGACCGGTGCCGCCTTTGATGGCTGTGTAGTCGCGCTCGCCTTGGGCGAATTGCGAGATCTGGGACATGTAGGCTTCCCAGTCGATTTCGGTGTCTGGTGGGGAGGTTAGCTTAGGATGGACGAGGGGCAGGTATTGAGGAAGGGATGATTGGTATGGAGGGCGAAGGGACGAACGTACAGGGAATGAAGTATATAATCGCGCTGCAGAGGAGAGCCTCGAAGAGCAGTATCACAGCTGGCACATATCGGGAGAGAAAGTGCTCGCCCATGGCGAGTTGTTTGAGTTGGAGGAGGTACGCATCTTGCATTGATGATTGCTGTTTCTCAATTGTTTTCGGCGCCATCGTCAATTAATATACAAGAATGTCACCACAATACAAAGAAGAGCAATTGAAGTATAAGATCCCTCTTGCGCAGCGCAGTTGCAAAAGAACAGAAACCAACGCACAGAAATTGAGGAGTACGTAAACCGCATGCTCTCGGAGCTCCAAAATAAGCTTTCGGCAGCAGGGGTGCAACGCCTAAAAGTAAGAAGCTCGCCTGAACGTCATTTAGAGCTTTGTTTGCGGGGCGGGAGAGCTTTGAATTTCGTAAATTCTCAGCTAAAAAGGAAAAAGAAGAATTGAATCCCGTTCGGTTCAGTTCAATAGAATCCAACAAAATGTTCTCCCTACCACGAACTCAAGCTCGCGCTCTCCTACGGTCCTCTCTCCGCCAAACCGCCATTCGCAGCTTCTCCTCCTCACACGCATATCGACCCCTCCTTCTAACCTCAACTCTCCGCCCTACCAAACCCAATCACACACCCCTTCCCCATTCCCGCACCTTCTCCACACCCCCCGAGCCCGAATCCGCAGACGCCCTCATCGAGCAGCTAACAGACCAATACGGCACCGCGCGCGACGAATTCGAGATCGCGTCGGAGGAAACGGATAAGAAATCCATCTACGCGGCGGACGACCGCGCGGCGGCCTTCGAGGAGTGGGATGTATTGAAGGAGATGTATGAGCGGGCGTTGGAGGGGCGGTTTGGGGAGGAGGTGCGCTCGAGGGTGGGGCATCGGATTCGGGAGTTGGAGAGGGGGCTGGAGGGGTTGGAGGAGAGGGCGAGGGAGGATTAGGGGGGAGGGGGCGGTTTGGTGAGCAAGAGAGGGAGGGGTGGAGAGGGAGAGATGCAGGGGGAAGAGGATTTTGGGAAAGAGGGGATGGCAGAATATGGAGGGATGGAGGTAGAAGAAGATTCTGGGAAAGAGGGATGAGGTGGTTTTTGGAAGTGTGGTTGTATGATATCCAGGGACAGACATGAGGGAAGTTCACAACATTATAATCTCAATGAAGGGAAGACTATGTAGATTTTTACGAATGACGTGGTCCTCACCCACAGCGGACACAGCAGAAAACAAATCCATCCGATACTTTGTTATTCCATATCATATCCTGTCTTCTATGTACAAGATGTGGCATACAAGATGTCGACGCAAAGAAACCGTATCAGTCTACGTGACATTCGTCAACCGGGTATTTAAAGACAAAACAACTGCCCCATTACTAAGATCCCAAACAAAAGAAAAACCGATAACCTGCTGTGGGGGTATGTAAAAAGTCCTCAGTGATGAGAAAGCTCATCCGAGCTTGGGTATTCTTCTCCATCGTAGTCGTCTGTCATTTCTTCGTCTTCATCGTCTTGTTGATATTCGTCTTCGTCTCCTTCACCTTCATTGATTTCGTCTTCTTCAGTTTCATCATCATCACTAGGTTCATCGGCTACAGCATATCCGGTCTGCTCAGTCTCGGTATTTTCGTCGTCCTCTCCGTCCGGGATTGTGATTTGAGTATTCTGCTCAACCTCGCTATCCTCTGCTTCGACTTCCTCTTCTGTGCTGCCTGATTGTTGATCTTCATTCTTATCCATATCAACACCGTTCATCTCATTTTCGAGTCTCAGCCTCTCTTCGCGTTCTCTCTGCTTCTTTTCCCTTTTGGCTTGACGTCGAAGTCTCTCTTCGGCCTCGGCTGGGCTTTCTAGCTCATCTTCATAAGGATCGAACACAGGAGGATCGTCCTCCAATTGATCTTTGATTGACATCATATACCTCTTGGCAACTGTAGCAACTATGGCAATGGATAGCCCGTTCCAAAAGTGTTTTGTCGAGTCGTCAAAGTCGCAATGACCGATATGTCTGATGGCTGCATTAGGGTCTGAGGAGTCCATAGTAACGAAAATAGTTTTCATCTGTGCACAGAGGATGCCATAGATGATTGGAGGACGTCGAGAATAGATTTCGACTTCTCCGGTGGCAGTTGTGATTGGTTTAGGTAGTAAAAGCGTTTCGCGATGTTGTTTGGCGAGGTAGTTCATCTGATCCTTGAGTGTCTTCTGGACTTCACTACTGGTTGCACCCCATCGACCACGTATAAGAGCCAGAACTGGAATGAACTTCTTCTTGTGGTAGCCACCATCCTTTTCAGTCCATGTAATATAATGTTGAATAATTTGTTCCATAAGAGGTTCCGTAGGCCCATTAACGCTCTTTCTAGCTTGCAAGCGCCATCCAAGTTTCGCAGTGAGCTCCTCTAATGCACCAAAACCTATTTGGAATTAGTTTTTGCGCTTGACAGAAAAGTTGTTTATCTTACCTCTTTCGCCATCTCCAAGATTATATCCTATGAATGCACCTTTATCTTCCGTATCCCACATTGCCTCTGGAACCTGTTTAAAGTGATACGCTTTCCAGGAAACTGGCAGAACAGGCTCATGGCCCCTCAATTCTAGTCGCTCGAGTAAAAAGACCTCTTCTGGCAACCATTCACCAGCAGCCCGAACACTTTCAACTCTCTCCTTTGCCAGAGTTAATTCGGCTTGTCTTCGGAGGTATTCTTGGACTTTGCGGTTTGCTATCATAGCCTCGTCTTCTTCCTCTTCCTCTTCTTCCTCATCTTCGACTTCATCTTCATCTTCGTCTTCGTCTTCCGTATTTTCCATGGATATATCGGCATTTTCACTATCCATTGGTGACAAAGATCGTTGCGGGGAGAATTCGTCGGCGGAAAATCCATATTCACCAGTCTCGTCGTCCTGTCTTGAACGCTTGAGTGGATTTCCTGCCAACTGTCTTCTGCCTGGCGACGTATAATAACTTTGATTTATGCGGTCGTAGGCGTTTCCGAGTGCCTTTTTGTCTCGAGGTTCCGAGAGAAATAGGGACTCCCCAGCAGCATCGTGAGTTGGTGTTTGAGGCCCAATCGTTCGACGGCGTTTTGCTGCTGGAGAAAGGTAGTTGACAACCGCATCCTTTAGTTTAGCAATTTGATCCATGTTGAGAGAACTGGGTTTGGTATCCAAAGCGGTAGATTCGTTGGTGTTCTTTTCTTAATTTATTCGCATCGAGTTCCTTTCAACTAACTTATCCAAGTCCCTTTCAGCCTTTGAGAGCGCAAGGCTGAACTGAGAAGATTCTTTGTAGTTGTTGCTAGATCGACCGAGAAATGAAATATTCAGAAAGTTATCAATAGACCTACCGGGAAGTCGAATTGGGAAGCTCCAACCCTTGCGCTCTAGGACTTATTGCATGGTTGTTTTGTTCAGTCCTCGAACGCGATTTTGAAATTGTGAATTTGTGTACTTGTAAACATTGAAAGATCTGGGGTATGTACTGTAAGTTTAGATTACGGTGGTCCGAGCTTCTAATGCTGCGCGAAAATTGTGTAAGATCTTACTGCATTAGCTCATTATAATTGCCTAGAGCTTCTGCTCACAGGTGCTTGAACTTCGCTGGACTAAGCTGTGACAAGACAGAGAAATTCCATTATGGTCCTAACTTAAAAGCTATCTACTGCTTAAACGGTGGGATTGCTCCTGGCACCCTGACATGGTCGACAATGCCAGCCATATTTGTGAGCCACACATCACTTGGAGTCTTAACACCGCCGGGACCTCCTAAGAAGTTCATGGGGAAGCCAATATCAAAAGCGTTAGCGTCCTCAATTTCCTTGATATCATCATCACTCAACTCCAACGACAGAGCGTCGATATTTCCCTTCAAATGATCGACCTTTCTCCCTCCAACGATAGGGAAGACATAAGGGCTCTTCTTCATCACGTACGCAAGTGCTACGCTCGTGATAATGGTGTTCTTGCTGTTTGCAATCTTCTCAAGAACCTTGGAGATCTTGATAGCTGCTTCAGAGGGCCCACCCATATTGCGACCTTCTTGAGATTTGCGTTGCTCTTCCGTCTTGAAGTTTCCACCTCCAAGAGCTCCCCAAGGTGCCAATCCCATGCCTTCGTCGTGGCACATGGGAATGATGTCCCTCTCGAAATCGCGATTCTCCGCAGACCATCGGCCCTGATAAACCGAGAATTGACGCATGCCGTGGTCACGTGCATATTGATTGCATTTAGAAACAATCCAGGCAGGTGTATCGGAAATACCGAGATATAGGACCTTTCCGGCGAGGACCAATGCGTTCAATGATTGCATGAGCTCAGGGATTGAGCAGGTGAAATCCCACCAGTGAACGTAGAGGAGATCGATGTACGAGGTGCGTAGTTTCTTCAAACTTGCCTCGAGAGAAAGATGGAGGGATTTCGATCCATTGCCCAGTGCGTTGATAATGATTTCCTTATCACCATGGCCTTGTCGGAAGCAAGTTGTGAACTTGGTAGCGATGACCAGCTGGTCTCGAATACCTCGCTTTTCAGCCCATTCTCCGATCCACTTTTCGCTCTCCTCGCTCTGGTAGTTGTTGGCGGTGTCGATGAAGTTTCCTCCTGACTCGTAGAAGAAATCGAGGATTTCCTCTGTTTGCTTTTGGTCACATCCGCCCATGAACTTCTCCCCTAGTTACATTTAGCTTGTGAAAGAATGGATCATTGCACGTGTCTTACAGGCATTTCCAAAGTTCATTGCTCCTAAGCACAAAGGGCTTACTCTGACTGATGCGTTTGGGGCCAGCATCCGGTATCGACCCAGAGCGGTCTTTGGTGGAGGAGGTCCTTGCGCCCACGACATGTTGCGATACTTGGTGTTTTTGTGTTTTGGGTTATGTATGAGGCTTGGATAGTTTTTTGAGAAGGAGAGGTAAAAGGAATCTGAGTTGAGTTGATGTGGAATACAATGTCAAAGAATGGGAGGTTTCACGGGGTATATATACTCGAAGTCTATGTTTATGATCTCATTGCTCAAGAACGTTCATCACTTGCATTGTCTTAAGTCCGAAAGTATCAATAAAGCCCAATACCAAGAGCCGAATTGCGTGGACGATCAAAAGTTTTCGGCTCATTAATCTTTCCGCTTTCCTTGTTATAGCAGCACGACCAGTAGACATGACCAGTAGACATGAGAACGAAGGTTACTTTCATGCTGTTTTCGGCCGAAAATTTAAAGGTGGTGGGCATGTTTGATGCCAAGCTTATGTACACTGGTCCGTGCAGCCTCTTTCCCCGTTCCTAAACCCGAGCAATGTAGCGCGAACTTCGAAGACTAGTTATCCGGCAAGGATACGATCGGATTTACTCTGATATTTCCTCACAAGGCCGACTTCTGTCAGACTGTCATACAACTACACCCAAAATATGGTACCTGCATTTACACTATGGTACCACTTGTATCACTTCTAACAGCTGGCGGCCGATAGCTCCGTATGCAGATGAATCGCAGTGGGGAGGGGTCTACGAAGTAATATGTTGTGAAAAGCTGTCAACTGCGAGTAACTCCGATGATTTACCCACATTTGGCTGACAAGCGCCCATGAGTAATGTGCATGAGGTACTTTGCAAGATCTTCATGCCCTAGTTGTATATCGACATGATCTAGTCCATGGACACAATGTCCATTCCCCGTAACATACTCCGTGTAGTGGGAATTTGGCTCCCTCGACTGCAACCACATTATGCTAAGACAATCAGACCTGAGGTGCTCATCTGTAATGCAACCCAAAATCATCCAAGAAGGTCACTTCTAACCTACGGGTCATATCTCACTCTCCTCCGTTCAACTTTTCTGGGATTTCTTCTAAATCTTCCGCACTCTCGATCTCAATCACCTTTCCCACCTCTGCTGTGTTTCTCATCAACTCTTTCGCACCAGCGTATAACATGCGCTGCTCAGCATTAACGGTAGGCGGGAGGTAGAACAGAAGGACGTAAGGGACAGACAGTCGACCCGATGACTGTTTGACACAGTCGTCAGCACAAGCACCTTAGATATGGTTATAGATATGAGAAAGTAAGAACAATTGCAACGCACCAGGGTTAAGGGATAACTCAATAACACAAATCTAGGGGAATGATCGGGCAGATCATCACCAATAGACTGAAGGTCTTTGTAAACTGTCTCTTCTTCGTCCTGCTTGATCTCGAGCGTAGCTTTATCGATTAAATCTGTTTGGGAAAGTAAACATTAGCTGACATTATACGTGACTGAACAGCGAGCGATGTGCATAGCGGATGGTCAAAGGCCAGGCGAATGATCCCATGAAGATAGGGAGCAACGAGGTATGATGGTGCGACGAACATATAACTGCCTGCGGATCACTTGCACGCGATGTACCGAGTCGGAACTTCCGTAGCTTGGTCCGAGTCTCGGGACTGAAAGTATAGAGTCGGGATTCAGAAGCCTAGATATAGTTTGTTAGGGCTGCTTGCAAGATGGTTAATATGCTGGGGCAGTTGGGTGCGTACCATATCTGGTTTGTATGTTTGCTTGAGCCAGGTAGTATTGCACAAGATATCTCCAACTATTTCCAGGATCAGTCTAGGAACACCTGGACCCCGAGACTAATAAAGTTGTGGTGGTACTGAAGAGAGTTTGGCAGTGACGAGGGGGAAAGTGGGCTGTTGAGGATGGCTCGGATAAACTTTGTCCCGACTTCTATAACTACCTTCATCATTTTTCACGCGCGGGGTGAGCGCTGAACCTTCCACAGCGAAAAATTACACATACGAGTATACCCTCAGATACTCCAATAAGATGTGATTACTGGGCTCTTCTCATTACGTTTGCTACTCCATAAATAGTTAGGCTACCACCGACCTACAATGACCGCATCGCCCGGTTGACCTCCCCTTTCTGCCTATCGAAGGCCAGCTGATAGGCCAGTGAATCAGTGATGGCATCACTCCAAGGGTGCAAGTGACCCTGTATTCGAGCAGAAGTCGGTCTCGCCGTTATCATCTCTGAATGCCTAAGCATGGATATTACATTCAATCCGGGGCGAGTCACGCCACGAAGTCAAAAAGAGCTGAGAATGTCATTAGACAAAATTGATCCTGGGACGCATCGGGATGTGTCTAATGATGCGATAATCAAAGAGCATTCAGTTTATAATTTCACATATTTTCATCTCGGTTGGAGAGCTATAACATGTAGTGTGCAAACGTACAGGTGCAAAATTTGCTATACTCTTTGCCGCAATTATTGGACAACTGTCCTAGTACTGTATAAGGTTTTCATTATATAGTTAATATTCATCTCTCCATAAACAGATATTATATTGTTATAATCTTATATTTTGATTCCAACCTCTACCTCAACACTACCCTAAAAAAAGAACAAAAAATCGAAACCAAAGCGCCTTCTACACGATATCCTCCGAACTATCTATAAGCAGCCTTCTATGATAACCAGTTATGTACAGCGAGAGCTATATCCTTGTACATGCGAGCAGCATAACTGGATCCGAGTATCATATTGATAGTATCCGTGTTGACTCAATATTCTCAGTCCTGGTTGTACAGTCTTGCAGCACCCACCACTCTAAAAGTTCTAATTGTGACCTCGTTCTCGTTCACGCACTTAAGGATATCCTCCTGGTCTTACTTCCCTACTAAAGAACCCACCGGTTGGCGCGTGCCATTGTAAAGGTGGTTCTGGCCTTGGTTCACGTCGTCTTGCTCCATTTACAATTACGTTGGTGACCTCTACGTTTCGAGTGATGTTTTGTTGCACATAAACATTTCCACCTCGATTGCGAGGAACGGGTGCCAGATCGGTATACCCACTACCGGAAGCACTGCTATACCCACTGGGTGCGGATAGAGGTGCAGGTACACGCATTATTTCTTTATCACCCCTAGAAGACGCAGAGGTTCTTCTAGCGTCGGAAAGATACCGGCTACTGCTTCCAAACTCCAACCCTTTCATCCTGCGTAACCCATGCTCTCTTTTGGGCTCTTCCTCATATTGAACTAGTACTCCGTTGCTATGCTCCACATATGTACCAGATCTGCCACTATCGGTCCTAGCTGGTTTGATTGTAGATAATGTTCCATGACTTGTGACGGATTCTGGTCCTCGTCTTGATTCTGATCTTCTAGTTCCGTGTTTGGATGATGAACGTGTAAGGATGTTAGTCGCTACCTGCGATATACTTTGGCTCGGCAGAACAGTGTCATTATCATCAAAATACTCAGTAGGGGCTGGAGGGGCCGGAGGGGCTTGACTTCGAGATCTACTACTGCGCCTGGATATACTGGTATCATCGGTTCTTTTGCTTGCACGAGAGTCTCCATCTCTACTATCCAACGACATTGCGCCGAACGCCTGATTGATAGCGTCGAATTTTGAGGCATTGGACAGTGGCATTATACGGTCCTTCTTCTTTGGCTTTACGGCTCTGGGTCTAGTTGTGTCTTGACGTTCAACTTTCACTTCGCCAGTATCTCGACGTCGGACTGTTGCTAAGCTAGGTGCTTGATTTCGAACCGTTGCTACGCTTTTTGGTCTAGTACTTCTTGCGCGTTCTTCGGGTACATCGTGTTCATAGCGTTTTTTGCGGCGTCCACGTCTCTCATAGTCGTCATCATATTCCGGGCGATAGCTTGAGCTTCTTCTTGTGTCATCACTGCGGCCACTAATACTCTGCGCTCTGTTTTGGGTAGCTGGCGATGCACCATTCTTTGCCCATCCCATAATGCCATTCATGGTGAATCGGTGGTAATTGCGCTGGTTTCGTAATAAAGTTGCTGTGAATAGATTTCAGAACGTCAAATCGAGTCCAGGAAATGTTTTCCGAAAGGGAAGAATTCGAGATTGGATTGTTAGAGGATACTGCTCCTGATCACACAGTGCCAACACTGTAGGCAGCTGGATATATTTATGCGGGTTCTATTATACGTACATCTTTACCTTACTATCATGCCTGAAGAAGTCCTAATACGAGCTGGCCATGAAAGGTTTTATTGGATCTGGGGTGTGGGCCAGGCCGTGGTTAATTCAGCCCAGGCCGTTGTTAATTTTGGTGAATTCTTAAGGTCCGGGCGGGACTCAACCTGTGGCCATTCCTCCTTATACTCCAGCTAATGTAGTACCTGCCAAGTTCCAACAGAATATAATCGGGAATAGCTTGCAACGACCTGCTGACTGTTGCTCATTGAGTCATTTCAACTTAGTTAGGCATCATCGACTCACACTGGGTTATCCGTACTGTGCTGTGCTGTGGTCGTCGCCAGCGTATCCTAGCAGAGTGACCTATAACTAGACCTTATACGAGACGGCGCCAATTCTCGAATTTCAGACTAACATAACTTGCGGTCATTACCCAGAAGTTCTAGACCGTAGGGCTATGTTTAAATAGGTCGTAGCCTAATACTGCAATGCTGACGATGTGATTATTCCATTGTAAATCTAGGCCGCGGGATGGGACACTATGGGCTTAGGTAAGTTCTTTGAGTCAAGATCAGATTATATTTGTTGCATTCATGTCTACCTATTTAACGCGTTTAATGTATGTAAGATGTTTATATGTATACTAGGAGCATGACACAACTACCTCCCACGCGGCGGGGCGATTACACGGTTTTCTTCTTTGGCCAACATAACGCTGCGCAATGTAGAGAGCTATGCGAGTCAATCCAGAATAAGTGAGTGTATAGAAGATAATATATCGCAACTTGGAAGAACTCAAGGGTCGACGGTATTCCCACTCTGATTATAATAATGGAACCTTCAGAATGTTCGTAGTTCAACCAAGCTCTGTATAGGGAAGAAAGAACATACCGGCTTCTGACAATATATTGTAGCTAGTCACTCGTATTATACGAATATCCTAGAGAACCTCAGATATTACTAGGTTTTCAATATCTAGTTGTCGTTGGAAGAATATATTGTAGTTGGTCGCTGTCGTCGAACGAATATCCTGCAAATTTCAAGATATCATACAATTTTAAATATCGAGTTGTTGTTTGAGTTATATATTGTATTTGGTCACCGTTATCAAACAAGCATCCGAAAGAATCTAAGATATCGTAATATTTGCAATATTCATTTATCTTTTGAGCAATATATTGTAGCTAGTCACCATTATCAAACGGGCACCCCAAAGTATTTAAAGCATTATGATGTATCCAATATCCGGTTATCTTTTGAACAATATACCTAGCTAGTTACTATCGCCAAACGAAGACTCTAAAGAACTCAAGCTATTATAATGTTTTTGATATTTAGCTATCTTTCGAACATTGTCGCAGACTCGCAGGGCTGTCATTTCTCCACTAGCGAGTTAAGCTTCTACTCTCGAACATTGTCGGAGGGCTATTATTCCTCCACCAGACAGTTAAGCTTCTACTCTCGAATATTGTCGCAGGGCTGTCATTTCTTCACTGGATAGTCAAACTTCTACTCTCGGACAATGAAGCTGGGAGCTAGTCTGCTATATCAGTGGAAGACTTTAGATGTTTGTCTAGACTCTAGAAACCCCTTTACACTATAAGTAGAATAGCTAATCGGAAACTATCTGATTGGATTAGAGCTATTATACTGTGCATCACTTAGTCGTCCGTTACCATATCACGACCATGAATACCAATACCTCACAGTACTAGTACAACCAGGACGGAAAATTGAGGACGTAAACTTGTGATTTAACAGTTGTTGCTAACGGCTTATCCATCCTCACTGCTCTCAGAGGCACCCCTATCATCTATGCTAATAGAGCTGCTTCTACCGGCGCACATTATCCTTTAGTGGAACTTCACATTGTTTCTGCCCCCCGGCGAGTTTTCCGGACTCTTCGAGGACTCCTGACTGTCTTCTTGCTAATGGCAGTGCCAGCTGACTCCTTGACAACCGGTGGCTCCTCGACCGTTTCTTTGGGTGGCTTTGGCATCAGCTTTCTCAAGCTGCGGTGGTTTGAGGGTTCAGCAGCTTTGGTATCGCGCGCTCTGAGACTGCTACGGGTTCTGGGACCTCTATGTTGAGGCACATTCTGGTCAAGCACCTGATTCTAAAGCAGTGTTAGCTCTCTGAACCTCAGTAGTGCAGTATAATCCTAACCTCTGCCTGTGCTGTAGCAATCTTAGCTCCAATCGCAGGATCCGGCAGAAGCAGTGCCTCTCCGGAAACATGACTTAAGTCCTAGGGGGTATGAAGTTAGCCTGATTACTAGCCCTGATGTATCATTTCTAGTCTAGTAGATGAAAAGTGAAAACACTTAAGCAGACGCTGGAACTGGAAAACTGCGCGTTTCTTTCATTGCAATTATGAGATATTGCTTACAACATTGGACCGCTGCTCAATAGCCAGGTATTCGGAGTCGTATTCCTCGGAAAGCGCCAGTGGATATGCTTCGAGCAAGGTCTAGAAGAGATGAAGTTAGCCTAATGGATGATCTCAATATTCTGGTAGATCAGAACTGAGCTACTTCAAGTTATAACCTGGCACTTCGATGCAAATATGAGATGTTACTTACGTTGAATCGGCCCCAATCTTCATTTGTCTCGGCCTCAGCCGCCTCACTAACAAGATCCGGTGAACCAGGCGTATCTGCGACCAGTTCCGCTGCTTGGCAGAGCATCTAGAAGAGACGAAATTAGCATAATATATAATCTCAACATTCCGATAGATGGGCACTGAGCTATAAATAAACTGTTGCAGTGTTACTTGAGCCAGGAAGACTCCGTATGCTCCTAGATCGAATATGAAATGCGACTTACTATCAGAGGAGGCCAAAGTGCCTCATTAGTCCCAGCGGCAGGATGAACTAGGCTGGACATGTTTAGGAAATTAAAGTGAACTTAGTGAAGACAGTAGAGTTTGGTGTTTTGAGGTACTTGAAAAGATGGAATGTATTGAGAATAGTTGGAGGGATTTGATGTAAGAGTGAAGCAAGTAAATCGAAATCAGGGAAGTATTCTGTGGTTGGTATAAGAGTCTTCATAGATATTTAGAGGGAAATGAACTACACGTGAGTGAATATGGGAGAGTAGAAGAGGTTGGTTGGCCTTTATCAAATTCGGACAATTGTCTTCATTATGCACCGTGGTAACAAGACCTTCTGGTATAATAAGTAAAGAAGACCACTGGCAACGAACTTATTTAATCGCAACAACACACAGTTTATCCCCCATAGAGAGGTTAGTATGCTAGTTAAAGCCACGATATCTTCCTAATCTGAGTCCCCCGCCTACTCTCTTCCAAGTTTGTCCCAAATTTTCTGACTCTGCACCCACTCCATTGTCCGCTCATTACTCGTAAACTCCCATGGTTTGGGGTTTAGGCGATCATATGGTGTATTGGAGTATGCGCGAATTGTGTATGCGGCGCTCTGAGCTGGAGGGCCACTGGTCGATGCCCCAAGCCGAAAATTGACACCGTGACTTCCGACGTCTATGCCAATGCTGGCCTTTCTGATTTGCCCCTTGTTTCCAATTCGTGTAAAACCTCTTCTGGTGGGTGACTGGTTCATCATGGGCGGGAGACTTGGCGTTCTTGGGTTAAAATTGCCACGACCATTGCCATACGGGGCGCCGGGGAGGGTTTCATGAACTTCATTCTATAGAAGTAGTGTCAGCACTGTAAATCTCACAAGTAAAGTACTATGGTACTAACCCTTGGAAGTGCCACCTGTGCGGCAGCAGAATTCGCTGCGGCAGTTGCAACTGGTAAATCAGGGGCATTTGCTTCCCTTTGAATGTTACGCCTAATTATCTAAAAGAGATGAAGTTAGCTTGGCTTCTCATGTCAGTGCTTTCACTCGTCTCACAGATGAACAGAAAGATGCAAAACATAAAGATGCAACTAAGCTGATGCTTGAACTGGGATACTGCGCGTGCATTCGAATTCATATGTTAGGGGTTACTTACCTCGCATTCTTGCCAAGCGGTCCAAATTGCAGGATTTCTAGCAGACTCGAACGCTGGTACAGGTAGTCGGGGCGCATCAAAAGGGACTTTGTACAGAACCTAGAAGAGATGAAGTTAGTTTAAAGCTAATCTCAAGAGCCTGATAGATAAAATCAAGCTGCAAATAAGCCTGCGCTGGACTGAGGAGACTGCGTGTTATTCAAAACGGAATTCAAGATGCGACTTACGAGAGAGCCCTGCCAACTGCCCACTTCAGCTTCATTGCTTTCAGGGCGGAGCATTCCTGTTTGGCCAAGATACGAAAATCGAGGAGGTTCAAGCTGGTCCGAGTCCATGATAATATGCAAGTGTTAAGGCTTTATTGGGGTAGAAAACTCGAAGAACTCAAAGGACAGAATAGATCGAAGGACGGAGTGGAGACGGTGGATGATGGAAGCTCAATGTAGGAAGTGAAAAGCAAGTGAGGGGTAAATATTCCCTGGTTGGTAAAAGTCTTCAGAGGCATGTGGTGGGAAATGAGCAACAAGTGAATATGGGAGAGCAGAAGGGGTTAGTTAGCCTTTATCAAAATCAGACAAAGCTCTTCGTTGGCGAGAGCATCAATACTTTGCAGCAGGAACATAACAAGAAGCGAGAATCACCAAGCAAGATACGCAAGAACTGTCTTCTAGATTTGTGAGAAGTGCAGAATGATTTGACTTACACCGATTGCTGTTACTCCCTCGCTCCCCTCACACTCCTCGCCTGTTTTCCGATCAACAGTGCTTTTCATGAACGTAAGTCACCTCACCAATTGAGAGCCATCTGTTCTTTTGCATGCCTGGATGTCATTGTGTCAAGCACGACACTGCACCTACTAATATGGAGTCAAGTTCCAGCGAAAGGTGGATATGGCTGTCGAGCTGCTGTCTCGCGTAGGCTCCTGAACTCGCTCATAAAACTGGCATCCTGGACTTACTCGCCGGCAATTGCGCTCGAAATAGCAGAGTTATACCATGGAAACCTACTAGAGAGTATTAACAATCCAAACCTAGGCTGACAAGTTCTTCTACTAGGTCCAGCAGTATCCATTCGTATCGAGATCGGTGGTCGCAGAGGCGGAAAGAATAAGAACTGATGGGAGGAGATAAATGCGACAGAGTATATACCGACGACTGGCTAATACCAACCAGTAGTCGGATCACACCCACGAACCTGCGCAACAGGCATGCTTGATGGCTCCTGTTCGACTATAGACGACACCCTCGAAATAACCATACTCTGCATCCTTGCTGGCGAAGTTGCGATTCTCCGAACATTGTACAACGGCGTCGGTAGCCGCGATGGAAGCGAAGTTCCACTCATACTGTAGCTCTCAAACATTGTGCGAAAAGCTTCGGTAGGCTCCAGCCGCGACAAGAGTTTCTAATACAGCTTAATAGCCGAAAGTCTCCTTCGCCACCTTCTTCGACAGCTGTTAATCAATCTCGTCGATCTAGCACTCGAGACTCTTCAGCATCCTCAGAATCTTCAGTATCATCAGACTCTTCACTTCATCCGCAGCCTCGAAGACCATCCTCACGCCGTCGTGTGCCGGTTCCACCACTTAAGGCGATGTCGTGGACAAAAGAATTATCCTAGAATGTTGAAGGGGTTTGAAAGGGACTGGAGGAGGAGTAGAACTTTCATTACGCATGTCTTTGATAGGAAGGAGATAACAACCAGACAAATTACGGAACTCTGGACTGAAATATAGAGAAGGACTGTATAGGACTTCGGAGATATCAGTCGTGAATCCATTGCGAAGGATATATTGATCGTGGAGAGTAGCTGAGATACCCCTCCTTGATTCCGAGCTTCGAATTACCCCTAAGGTCTGGCCTATCGATGCAGCATTTGGATGATGGATAATGAGCGCAGGCCGAGAAGATCAAATGTATTAGAGCCCTTCGCAGTTCTCAAGAGCTTCCGCAAGGGGTTCTGTCGTTCTTGCAGATTCCTTTCGTGGTCGAGTGATAGGGGGGATTTGAGTTGAGTTAACAGTTTAGCCCGGTGAGTTATCCTTCGAAAGTGAGAGTAGCAGGGAAGTACAACCATTTCAGGAGCATTAGAAATACGTGGAGAAAGGTATATCGATGGAGTATCTGCTGCTTGTTAACTGTAGCAGATATTTCCGAAGCTATCTATAAGTTTCGAAAACAACAGGAGAAGTAGTCATGAAGTCAGATCAACCCCGCAGCCTTACCCACTTACTATACAAACCCCTTCTAACCAGACAATAGCAGAACATCATCTCGAACATATCGATATATCTACCTTCCCTTCAACCTCCGAACACTCTCCTTTCTCTACCAGCACACGATCGGTCGATGGCTCAAAGCTCACTCGATGAGATTTACATTAGCAGAACATCTACAATACAACACTTCCTAAGACCAGACAGCGCAAACACACAAGCAAACAGAGAGAAAGGAGCTATACTGAGTTGGGCAGTCATGTTCCACCGCTTAGGCGAGGATGTGATGGATGTAACTGTGATGTTGTGGTTGGTCTAAGCGCTCCCTCCCCCTTAGGAAACAAACTTTCCTTGGCGAGGAAAGCTTAGAATTTCATCCAGAGACATCCAAATCTTCGGGAAATGAGAAGGAATCCTCAGCTATATATCATGATGTTGAAATTCTGGACTTGCGGGAAGTTCCCTCCCAGATGCGCAATGACTCTAGTGGAGCGTCTTGTTGGTGCCAAAACATCGTTTCTATCATGCTAACTTATGATGAAGCAAACACTTTTCGTTTTCTTTGGGAGATGGAGGACCCACAACTTAACCTTCCCAACTTCCCAAGACAATACGGTTTTCCTTGCACAAAGCCGTTTGCACTCACCGGTGCTTCCGTTAGAGTTTTACTTTCGTCAAGTGTCCACGTGTGAACTTGTTCGCCTTGTTTTCGTCCTTTGCGGCTAGGTTGTGGTGAGGACTAAGATTGTTTGCGGTAGGACAATGCAGCTTATACTCGCAATATCCTTACCTGGTGCTATTCAGATGACCCCTAGATACCCAATTGCAATGCAAGAATAGTGGCATCCGGGTGTTGCTTGGATGATCCTGCCGTCTTGTAATATATGAGTGGTTTTGTCTGCAGCGGAAGATGTTGTTCGTTCAGTTCAGGGTGTACGAGAGGAATCACTGCCTTACACCACCTGATTACTCTTGTCTGCTTATATCTCTGAATATAGTCTTTCCACTTCTTTCATTTTTCCAGTGAGGGAGAATAACTTGCAATCAACGGCTGATACAATCATACAACAAGAGGTTTTCTCGCTAGAGCCAGGATATACCACGACCCTTTGCGTGATTTCGATTCGCGACTTGGCACCTAATTCCAAAACCCCGTATCAATGCCGGCTCGTCGACATGCCTCCTTATCATGGATTAATCACGGCGGGTCTGAGAAACAATAGACGGATTAATGCCATCATGCCTCCCAACCACATCAGCCCAGTCAAACGCAGTCGCGGACTCCCAACTCGCATGGTGGTAAATTCTCCCGGCCAGGAAATGATTTTATCCGCGAACCAACTGTCGCGGAACCTCCCCGGGATACATCACCAAGCAAGGGAGCTGGGAAACCGCAGGCTCGACATGGTGAATGTCATGGGCGACTCGTTCGAACACCTAGACGATTATGAACGGTTGTCGGAGGCGGCCCTTTGGGTTTACTCATGTATTGTGAGTCTGGAACAAATGAATTATGCCCCGGACCCGTTCGGGCTTCGAATCACCACACCCTCGAATCCTTTCGCGGTGAGAATGGACGATGTACTCGAAGCTCGAGCGATGGGGGACTATCAGCTGGAGCATCAGCGTGCGGAACAATTGCTCCACTTGTTTCAGGCCGTTAGTGATATCTTGCAGGAGGATCGCCGGCGCGGTGCTCTCGATGGATGGTTGGTTTCGGAGTTCTTGGATACGGCGGCTTTCCTCGCACCGTATATATCGAACATGCTGCAAGGACCGGGAATGTTATTGCTACTGCGGGCGGTTGCAACAATGAGCGGTCATGATGAGATGATGCTAAGACAATTGATCCGTCTCATACCGCGGGATGAACAGCGGGATCTGTATGATTGGGCCTTGGTTTATTGGCAGCAGGAGAATATGATACTCGGCCTGCAAATTGTCAACATACTCATATGAAAGCAAAGTAAGCCAGATGACACGAGCCTTTCCTTGAAAGCTTGTAGCAATTTTGATAAAACACTCTATTATGAACTCTCTCGTCTGCAACTCTGCGCACATGTGAGGCTGAATGTGGGTACGAAAAGAGCAGCTAGGGTGCAGATTCCAACACATTTCAGGGCATAGCGCAAGGGGACGTCTTTCGTATTGGCTCCACCTTTCAGAGTTTGCATGGAAGCCCCAACTCCCGAAGACAAATTATCGAATCCAATACCCTTCTAGCGCACCCTCTTGGCTGTTCTAGTCCGCAGCTAGTGCATAAAGCATCGCTGCCCACGAATCATGTTGCACAATTGAGCAGAATTGAGTCGTCTTCTCGAAACACGAATCAGAGACATGCTGCCGTAAATTGTTGATCTGGGACTGGGACTGGGGACTTGCAAACTTGCATGTGCAGTCTCATGTTTCTCATGTCTTGAGTAAGTAAGTAGAGCATTGTAAACTCTCATCTCATTTCGGCCTCTCCTTCCCCAGAATTCCTTCCCCATGCAGCCAGACAGACTACCGGTATCGAGCAAGCATCGCCGCTGATCTGGATCCCCTGGGCCTTAAACGCATCGGCGTCCGTTCGCCAGTCCACACTAAAGTACTTCATAAGTGGTGTTTTCCCCACCACCCCCAGAGAAACTCAGTATTGATGACGAACGTTTTTCCTACCGTTTCTTCCGTACCGAACTAATTTTTGCTGTCGTTGTTACTGTATTGATATTGTTATTCGTGTTGCTGTTGTAAAAAATGGAAAAATGCGAGACTGTGAAAGAGAAAGTCGAATCACAAAATACCTCCCGGGAATCTTTCAATAATGCGCCTTCGACTCCCTCGACCCCGGACGAGGGAGCGGGCGAGATGCCTTCGACGTGGGCTGTTATGAAGAGACACAGGGTTGCGGTACTTTGGTCTGCGTTTGTTGCCATCGCGGCGATCAACTGGGGTATGGACGCTCTGGTGAGCAATAACATCCAATCAGTCTCCTTGACCATAAAGCAGAAATGACTAATCATGTTACCAGATGTCGACGTCGACGATATCAATAGCTACCTTTGAGCGCGACTTCGGGTATGAATTCAAGGGTAGTTATATCATTAGTTCGCGATGGCAGATTGGTTTCAACTCAGCTTCATATATTGGGCAATTTTTCGGCGCTATTATATCGGGAAACATGGCGGATAGATTTGGGAAGAGACACACGCTGGGCGGGGCCTGTGTTCTGAGTATAGCGGCGGTTTTCGTACAGGTCTTTGCAAGGAGTTCTGCTGTTCTGCTCATAGGCAAGGTACATGCCTTTTCTCACCATGTCATATGAAATCTGGCTAACAAACTCCCAGCTCCTTAATGGCGTAACCCTAGGAACATTCCTCACAATACCATCCAGTTACGCAGCGGAAATCTGCCCAGTAGAAATCCGAGGCCTCACAACATCCGGCGTTCAACTCCTAATTTCCATCGGCCAACTCGCCGCCAACCTCGTCATCAAAGGCACCGGAACCCTCGACTCCGCACTAGCCTACAAAATCCCTTTCGCGCTGCAATTCGTGTTCCCTGTGATCCTCCTTCTCGGCCTCCCCTTCTGCCCCGAATCTCCCTGGTTCCTCCTCCGTCGCTCCGACACCGACGGTACCCTCGCGACCCTCGCCCGTCTCGGCTACCTCTGCCCAGTCACCGTCCTAGCCGAAATGTCCTCCATCATCACCCACGAATCCAAACACGCATCCACAACCTCCTACCTCGACTGTTTCCGCGGCTCCCACCGCCGCCGCACCGAAATCGCCATGGGCGTCTTCGCCGCCGCCCAAGCTACAGGCGTCGTCTTCGCACTAGGCTATAGTAGCTATTTCTTCGAACTAGCAGGCCTTTCAAACTCCAATGCTTTTACCCTCTCAGTCGGTGTTACGATCCTAGGCCTTTTCGGCGTAGTCTGTTCCTGGTTCCTCATCAACCGTCGCGGTCGTCGCTCAACCTCACTCATCGGAGTCGCTCTATTAACTTTCCTAACCCTCCTAATCGGCATCCTGGACATTCTCCCAAACTACTCATCTAAAGGCCCGGTGTACGGCCAAGTAGCTTGTATCATCGTTTTCGCATTCGTATACCTCTGCACGATCGGACCTATGGGCTGGGCGCTCTTTGCTGAAATCCCATCGAGCGCCTTGCGCTCCCGCACTGTCGGCTTGGGCGTCGTCGTGCAAAGTTTATTCGGTATTCTACTCAATATAGTAGTACCATTGCTCATCAATCCCGATGCAGCAGATCTGGGAGGGAAGATTGGGTTTATTTTCGCGGGCACCTCTGCGTTGGGGACGTTGTGGATTTGGTTACGGGTGCCGGAGACGGCGGGGAGGAGCTTTGAGGAGTTGGATTGGCTTTTTGATCAGGGTGTTCCGGCGAGGAGGTTTAAGGACTTTGTGGTACCTTCTTGATGGGTGGTATGTTGGGACTTGTATTATAATGTATGTTTGCCGATACGGTTTGTATGAATTATTGGGTTGTTTTGGGATAGCGTACAGTAAAAGCGAGCGTTGGGGTTTTGGTGCGCATGATGGGTTTTTTGGGTTACAATACAAGCACATCTCTTTTACTTCTAAGATCTAGATATCAGATTCACATCAAATAGGATAAGTTGTTAGCATTTAGGATTCCCACTTATACGAATGGTACACGAGTTTTCCACATCCCATCCATCACCAGCCAAAAAGTATTCGCGTCCTCCATACTCAAGCCCATCAGCACTAAACAAGCAATCTCCCCGTCCCCGACTCCCCAGCCACAAAAGCCCTCACACAATAAACCACGTGATCGGGCTTCAAATCTCCCGACGGCGTTCTCGGTAATCGTTAGTGGCTTTCGGGCGGTGGGATTCCTTTCCTCCAAGAACGCCGAATCGTCCACATCGCGAAGACGTCTTTCAGTGCTGTGTCTGCGCGGTGTAATTTTGAGAGATGGTGGAGGCTTGGTATTTGGTGGAGGAGAATCGGACTGTGAGGGGGTAAGATGAGGCGTGGTGGTGGTGAGTAGTTGAGTAGGTGAGTAGGAAGAGGGATATATAAAGTTAAGTTGATTTCTTTGTTGTTTTTGGTCTTTTGTTTATCAGAAGTATCAAGCAAGTTCAGTTATTCAGCTGTCTTTACTATATCTACTACATCGATATCTTATTCTAAGTTTGCACGTCAATCAATTATCATCTCCAAATCTCCATCATATCTTCACATACCTAAAACCCACCAAGCACTACTCTACACAACCACCCCTATAGCGCAGTCATGTCCCTCCCAAATTCCACCCCCTCAATCGCCCTCTTCGGCGCCACAGGCGGCACCGGCCTATCCGTCCTCTCCCAAATCCTCACCCACGACCCCTCAACCCACATCTCCATCCTCTGCCGCACCCCCTCCAAACTCAGCACCCAGTATCCCACCTCTATCTACCCCAATCTCCGGCTCATCAAAGGTGACATCTACGATACCGCTGCTGTCAAAAATACCCTTCTGAATGCACACACCGGCCGCGCAGTCGACATCGCCATCTCGAGTCTCGGCATGGGGATGGTTCGAGACGGATGGTGGTGGCGGTTTTCGGACCCTGAGATCTGTTTTAAAGGAACTCAAGCGATTTTAGCTGGATTGAGCGGGTTGGAATCAGCGGAGAAAGTGGAAAAACAAAAAACCAAACTCATCGTCCTCTCCACCACCGGAATCAGCACCAAAAGCCGCGATATTCCTCTCCTGATGACCCCTCTCTACTACGGCCTACTCCGCACACCGCATGAAGATAAAAAGAAGATGGAAGAGTTGATACTGAAGGAGGAAGGCAGAAAATGGGTTATAGTGCGACCGAGTTGGTTATTAGATGGGGTGAGAGAGGGGAGGAGGGTGCGGGTGGGGTGGGAGGATGCGGAGACGGGGGAGGTGAGGAGGGAGATAGGGGTTGCGGTTGCGAGGGAGGAGGTGGGGAGGTGGGTTTTTGAGGAGGGGGTGAGGGATGGGGGGAGGACGGAGTGGGAGGGGAGGTTGGTGAGTTTGAGTTATTGAGAGGGTGAGGTGGTGTTTAATTTGAGGATTGCTTCATTTGGGGATGTTTGAGTTGGGAACTCTTTTATGTTAGTATTAATTCTCATTTCGTTTGTGGGGTTAAATGCGATGAACTTGGAGGATATACTTCAGTATTTTATTTCGGAGTTTAAACAAGGGATAGACGGAGTAGATAGGTTTCTTCAGCTTTATTTCATTTCCAATTCTTAGATAGATGAGAGAGACGATATTAATTTTAATTTTACGACTTTCACGAAATAGACGCTGGAATGGTATCAAATCATTTATTTATTCATAAGATAATCATATCGTTTATATCCAAAATCGTTAAAGTGGTCATTACTCGATAATGCATACCACTCATAGTCATCATTCCCGATATCCAATAAGCTTCTCATTCCACAGCCTCAATATCCTCAAGAAGCCATCTCCAACTCCTTGCTAACACCCTTCTCTTCCTGACCTATCTCATCCGAACCACTATTCGAATCCTTCTGCTGAATCTTCCTCAACGCCTTCTCCACCGTATCATGGCCCGCCGCCGCAGTCATATCATCATCATGCTGCACATCAAAGCTACGTCCCATATTCTCCGGCCCAATAAACGTCAACAAAATCGTATACGCATACACACAACCCATGAAAATGCAAATCACAAGACCGTACTGGTATCTCTTGACCTTTCCCTTGGGCGGCAGCGGGAAGCGCTCTCCAATGTCGGCTTCGATGGTTGAGGAGGCGGAGGATACGAGATTTCCGAGTTGGTAGGATGTCCCGACTACGAAGGTGCGGAAGGAGCCGGGGGAAAGCTCCATCAAGTGGATGGGGATCACACCCCAGGCGCCTTGCACGCAGAATTGCTCGAAGAAGGCGGCGGCGATGACGGCTTTGGAGGAGACGAATGTGTAGGGGTAGAGGAGGGCGCCGCCGATGATGCACATAACGATGATGCAGAATCGACGACCGAAGATTTGGGAGGAGTAGCCGACGACGGTACCGCCGGTTATGGCACCGAGGTTGGCGACAACTTGTGTTACGGTGACGGCGTTGGGGGAGAAGTTGTATTGGTTTTTGAGCATGGTTGGGTAGAGATCTTGGGAGCCGTGAGACTGGAGATGGGTTAGTACTTTCCTATGGGACAACGAAAGGATGGAGCTGGGAATGAAGAGGGAAAAGTGCTGAAGATTGGGAGATGCTTACCATGAAGTTGAATCCTGCCATGAGAAGAATGAGGTAGATCAGAATCATCCAATGTTTCTTGAGCGCAACCTTTCCTTCAGCAACGAAAGTAGCTCCGATGTTACCACGTTCGTTTCGAACAAGAACACGCTCCTTGTAGGCATCGGTTTCCGGCAAGCAAAGACGGAAGATGATGATAAGAACAGGAGGGCAAGCACCGAACCAGAAGAGTGGTCTCCATCCGTGGCTTGTAGTATCGACCAATCCTCTGGCGAAAGCCGTCGCAAGCAGATATCCAAATGCATATCCTTGCTGCAACATACCTGAGATCAAACCACGCGCCGCCTCAGGACAATCCTCAAGCGCAGTCGCGGCAGCATTTCCATACAAACCACCCATGGCGATACCGAAGAGAGCGCGGCAGCCAAGGAATTGTTTGTAGGTTTGGCAGAAACCGGTGCCGAGCTCGAGGATGATGAAGAGAACGTTGTTGACGATGAACGGCCACTTTCGACCGTATCGGTCGGCGGCGAGACCGAATGTGATGGAGCCGACGGATCGGAGCATGAGGACGAGAGTTATTCCCCATGTGATGTCGGTTGTGGTTTTACCGAAATCCTCGGCGAGCTCGGAGACTGTTAGACTGACGGTGAAGAAGTCGAATGCGTCCCATGTCTGCAGAGGGTTAGTCGAATGTTAAGTCTTGAGGAAGTGATATGGACATACCCAGGCTAGAAATCCAACGAGGAAAAACATCCATTGTTTTGTGTTGAGCATTCGAAGTAGCGTGATGGGGTTGGGAGCTTTGTGCATCGGCGGCTTGAGAGTTGGAACCCGGGTTGCTACATATCTGCCAACTGACATCTTTTCTGGCTCGTGAGATTCATGGATCGCCCCATGATGGTCGGCCATTTTGACTGCTTCTTCCACTGCGAAAACACCGTTAGCAGTGAAGCGGTTGAAGAATTATGATATTTCGTCTTGTGTAAAAAGTGCTCGCTGGTTGGAGGATTGACTTGTGAGGTGGGGTTGATTGGGTGGCGATGGAGGGGCAGACGCAGAAACAATTGGGTTTTGACTTACAGGATAAACTTATATCCTTATGTGATACGCAGAAGAGTTGTCGCTGAGATATCCGATCCTTTCCCAGTGACTCAACGCAGATGAAGAAAAGGAAAAGGAAGGTGGAATAGAGATCGAAGGGAAACGAAGTAACGGGAAGCTGCCTACTTATCTTTCTTCTGCTCTCTTGAGCTCTCTACTTTAAGCAGTTCCTACTCCGGGCTCCACAAGATTTTTTTGCTACGAAGAGCAGGAGGCTAGCCGAATAGGTTCAGCTGGGTTCCTTTTCCTCACATCTGCTAGGGCGTCGTTTGTTGACTGCTACTCCTTTGAGTGGAATTCCCACCTCCCTCAGTCCTGCTCCCTTGCTTGCTTGCTTGCTTGCCGGGCTTGGGATCCATCAACGACGCATCTACTACGCATCCACCCCGTCCATCAGCTGACGATCGCAGAGCTAACGTTTTGGATGAAGCGGGCGAGGAAAGAGAAGAAAAAGGATTAGTTGCTTTTTTTCCTCCCAGCGCCCTGACGCTTGGAATGGTTGCAATCATCACCAGCCATCGCAATCCCCGTCGTTTCCCCGCATGAAGGATGGGGGGAACTGGTTGGAGGATGGGGAACTGGTTGGAGGATGCGTGCGAAAAGTGGAGGAAACCAACAGACGGACCAGTGGGTGGTGGCCGGGGCTAGCCAGGGTCATGGCTGAAGTAACTTACTGTACAAGTAATAATCTCCATGTGTAATCGTTTCTAAGCTTCCTTGTCGAGCTTGTACTTTGAGCTTGACCGAGAACTAGAAAGGCTGGCGTGCTGCATGGATATCTAAGTGGTTTTGCGTCCCCACATCCGAGGAAAAGGAAAGCAGGAATTCGCTGAATTCGCTGAATTCGCTGGATTACCAATGAAATCATCTCCATCCTCAACGCTTGAGTTTTACCGAACTTGTCACCCGTCAGATGCCGTCGATTAGGAAATTTCCCCAGGCCTGGTTTCCTGGTTTTGTCCCGGAACTATGAATCCTGGCACTTGGGATCTCTTCAATTCGTACACCTCATGGCCCCATGGATAGGAAGCAAGCAAGCCCTGGCATGCTCTATCCGTACTTGAACCTAAATTTTTCCAAGATGAGCCAGTCACCACTTTTCCGTCCCTTTTAGACCATGGCAACGTGTGCGGAACGAAAGATGGCTCTACTCAATTATTATCCTTACGATGCAGTGCGAGTATAGGAAAATGGAGATAAACGGCACGGAGCAGCGGAGACCACCCACAACAATACCACTGCCTGAGACTACCGATAAAACACGTACAGTCTGTCCTATCAGCGGCAATCCAGCGCAACCTACCTACCGTCAGCTCGATGATACCGTATCACACCGTTTGTCTGGCTTCTTCATTGTGGCGGCGGACTCAGCATTGGCGCAGCGTAACGTTCTGTTCATGTGAGGGAGAGAACATTTCGCAGAATACAACACAACACAATCCAATACTGTCGTTCGGCAGTTTACGACATGGCGTTCTTGGTATCTTGGTATTGGTACGGAATACATATACCTCTCATTTCCAGGAGGGTGTGTGAGGCTACCTTGATATGGAATGGACATTTACAATCGCAACAATCTACCCAGACAAACAAACATCAACAAAAGCCTTCTTGTCGGACGACGTCGGGATAAGTCATGTCGCCAAGCTCTTTGACATGTTCTTTTGACAGGCTCGACAAGGAAGCGACCGTGGGGTACATTGGTACAGCGATGATCTTTTTCTGACATCTTTACTGAAGCTTCGTGTTCCCCACTGCTGGTCACTTTTGACATTGTTGGTGTGTCTTGGTATTTCTGGGCAAAACTCGGCTTTCCAGCGGGGAACATTCAAAATTCAAAATTCTCCGTCTTGGGAACGGTTCGTCTCCTCCATCGTCCGAGAGCAGTCGCAACCGGCGGAGGGAGCACATGTGTGTCACTGTACCGCATGTATATTCATCTCCGCGTATTTTGTCTCATTTAAGACGTTGTGGAAACGGTGGGAACGGTGGGAACGGTGATGCTTCAATTGAAGCAAGTGTCGCGAAAATCCTCATCTAGACAACGGCGATTTACTCAATACTTCATATTCCATCACTAACTTCATAGTTACTCCATACTTCTACTTCATACTCCATACTCCGCAAGCCCCGGAATGCCTTCTGCTCCACCTCCACGGTGGCGAACACGCAACCCGCTCGCAGAATGGAGATTGGGATCCGATCAACTCTTTCTGCTACTGGGTGAAGCGACGACACACCTCAAACCGCTCCGCATCAATCCGTTGACATTCTCTAGCGGAAGTTGGGGAAAGAGCTGAATGAACCACTCGAGTCGAGAGTCTGGATTCGATGTGGGGCATTCCGCTCAACGGCGGGTGTAACCGGGTTCCTGGTGTGTCCGCACCGTACATCTGGCGACATGCATCGATATCCTTTCCTACATAGGAAATATCACACGAGTATGAGGCTATATGTTTTAGCTTCCCGAATTTCAATTTAAATTCCGAATGTTGGAGTCGCGTGTTACACCTGGGACTAGGGATCGTATGAGAAAGTTTAATTGTTGTCGTACACAGACGTCGCGCGAAAATACCAAGAATTTCACCTAAGACCATCCCGCTACTTAGCTTACAGATACCTTCCAACACCTTCGACCTTCCCGAGTCAGTGATAATGACGATAAGCTTTCAGAGGACCCTTCATTTTCTCCGTAAGCACTACTCAAGAAGGCTTGTGTATGGCATGATTCTGTAAGTGATGTCTAGGAGCTGGGTGGCATGAGCCCTGGACTTGTGTTCCAGAACGGAATGTTACACGACTGTACGACTGTGAATCAAGAATATATTGGCAAGCCTCCCGTTGTATGGCGCCGAGATGTTTAACCTCGAACAGTCCATCTGGCGTTGCTGAATCACTTATCATCAACACTGCTTACAAATATTGCTTGCACATCGTCTCAGAGGTTTCAATTCCGCATTTGACTGACGAGAAAGTCAAGCCACCACCGCTCATCTCAATCAAGCTCGTATCGAGTCCATCGCCGCCAAGTCCAAGACACATGTGCGTCTTGGCCAGATTCAAGCTATTATATGGTGCAAACATCCCGCTCCATTAGCGGGATCTTTCAAATCGAGGACGGTATCGGCATTGCGACGCCAATTATCTTGGCTGCACTGGCCGGAGTGGAATTGGCAACCGCATCTTACCGATATCTCAACTTGGCTTCGTTAACGAGGAAGACACAATTTCTCCTAAAGTAAAACAGACGGCGCATACATTGCATCTGGGTCCAGATGCGGAATGTCACATGCTCTACAGATTACAATACGAGATCGCCGACGCGAAAAACTCGTAACTTTTATCCCGCTTCTCTGGGGGCTTCAGGAGCTGTCTTAGATTTTCCGAAGTTAGGAAAGTTACAGATGAATCATAGCACTTGGTCGTTGTGGAATAATTTGCTCTGTTGCGAAAGTGCTTCCTGTCTATTATCGCCCTCGTCTCACAAAGGCCGAAGGCCTTGGAAGGATTAACCAGAAGGTTCAACCATGTATAACTCGAGTTATCTTCCTCTATTGGTTTGTCAATTTGGCAGGGCCTGAGTTAATAGATATCGGTAAGTCGTATGCGATATCCAATTACTTGCGGCTCTCCAACGGGTTGGAGCAGTCTCGACCTCATCAAGTCCAGTCGCCCATTTCATTCGAAAAGTGGTTGGACGGGTTTTTGCTGTCGTTAAGCGCCGCAATACGAGGCGTACTAAGCAGTGCAATGGTAACCGCCATCATGTAAGCATCGTAGAAGTGCCTCGCTCTCGTGGCTCTACCCACTTTTAGGAGACTCTCCATACCTTGGCCATTATTCCATACTTTCATCTCACTTTAACTTTTTTCACTACTTTTTTTGGTTTCTCGGCGTGTTCAGTACGCTCTTTAGCACCATAACACATAGTAGCAAGTGCTCGTATTGATAGAAATAGATAGCCGTGATATTTGCTTTGCATCATGTTTATAAGAGAAACCCGGAAGAGAAGCCTAAGCTCGGGGAAGAGTCTACACGCTCTAGGAGCAACAGCCGCAATCTCAAATGTGGAAGACGGAGTGGAGGTGAAGAATTGCCCGGACAGAGGACATCAAGCGAGATGTGCTGCTGTCTACTTGAGTCCACAACGACTCGCAAATCGCGATGAATCGTTGTCGATAAGTTCCGTGAAGAGCGAGTTAGAGTAATATTATATATTCGCGCATGCCTCATATGTTATCAACATGCGTTCCACTTTATGCTCGTCGGTACAGAAATAACTCAAATATTCAGTAAGATGGCCGAGTTTAATATCAGCAAGATAGTCGAGTTGTCATATCACTCAAGAAGCTCAAACCTATTTTTATCTCGCGTTACCTTTCTTTCTTACATTCACATCTATCATTTCTTACCTCCTGATCCCAATCATCAAAACGCAAAAAACCCCAAAATCTGCTCCGCCTCGCCTAGGTCGCTTACTGTGAACTTGGGTTTGTGGGACCGTGGGACCGTGGGACCGTTGGGCGGGGAAATGGGTGCTGGATTGGGCGGGTGGAGGCTGGAAATTTATACAGCGAGATGCATCGACCTAGGATGAGGCCCATTTGGGTGAGGTTGGGTGAGGTAAGCTCGTTTTGTAAGTGCTGAGAGGATATGCTGAGATGAGGTCGATCAGGGTGGGATTCGTTAATCGGTGCCAGTAATGTTGGCGGCCGGTGAGATTACCTAAGTAGTGTATCTCCCAACATCCATCTAGTCAGTAATCTCCCACCAACACAAGACTCAATGGATCGTCTCCTTCCCCATCACTCCTTTCTGTCCTTCTCTTATCAAACTCCGAACCAGAAATCTGAAGATCAAAAAGCATATACACAGAAACTCATTTCTTGCTACTTGGAGATTCTCTTCAAAATGTCATTAGACGACTCGACAACCCACTGGTGCTAGGAATTTCCACGTCAGCTTCCCATATATCCAATAGGTCTATGGACCTGGTCAAACGGGCACATTCCTAAAGTGATTCGAGAAAGTTGAGGCATAGCTTGGGGTCATAATGACAGTATGGTAATACCTCTTCACGTACAGGTACAAGTCAATGATCGGCTCAGGGAGTAGGGAAAGCGTCTATCAAGTTATCAGCGGCCTAGATATACCGTTTCGCATGTGTACGGACCTGCCCTTAACCCTTTTTCCTCGTAATATGATTGTGAGAGCATACAAATTTTCATAATTCTTCTGGTGGCTCATGCACAGTAGCAGCGGCCGGATCCAGAAATACCCATATCTGTTGTACGACTACAAAGCTTCGAGACCTCTGTCCTGGAGATGAGAGGCTTGGTTTGCTAAAATATGCATCTCCACGATGAGCATTGCGTCTCGGCCATTCTAGCCTCCTATCAACCTCGATGGGCTGGTCGCATGTCCTTACTATCACCATCGAAAGACTGCTGTGAGGTAATATGACGATATTCTTATGGTGTAGGAGATGGGCCAACAGAGCTGGGTATTGGTGTATAAAAGTCGGGTTAGTAGGTGTGGTAAGTGGCATCTTGGTCTACAGCATCTTGCCTTCTTATCTCTGCATCACACTCGGTATAATTATTTGTGGGCTCTTGAAGTTCCTTGTAAGGATTCGGATAGTTGCAATGATACTTGGGGGGCTTACTAATCGTTCGTAGGTGTATAGAATTAATTGATCTGTCGTTGAATCAGCATGTCTAGTGTTGTATCTCAATCTGGAGGTCAACACGAACGCAAAAGGCGTCGTGAGCGCCACCCAAATGAAGATCAACCCGATCCCAGCAATAACTCTAGAGTAAAAGCCTGGCTGGGAGTACCCTCGGACTCAGGTGGCAACTCCGGTTCACGGCCTGGTCCATCTGGCAGTTCCACGACACGAAAAAGAACATATGATGACAAACCTGTTACCTCCTCCAGCCGCCCCGTCGACACTGATTCAGCAACAAGGGCACTAGGAAGGCTAAATTTAGGAGGCGAAGATCAAGAGCGGGAAGGAAAAGGAAAAGGAAAAAAGTTAAGCGTGATTGATGAAAGAGAGCGCACCCGCAGTCGTTCCGTAGCGTCGGATAAATCAGCCGAAGCAACGGGGCATCAAGAAAACAGACTAACTCTGCGTAAGAAGTCACCGAGTATTTACAGCGTCGATTCTGATGACGAATCGGCTCATGGACCCCCCTCTCGCCCTCGTGCCCCGAGTAACCGCCATCGCTCTCCTTCTCCTGCAAGCTCCACTTACTCTCGGGATCTCCCACCTTCTCCGGAACCCTTTCGTCGCCGTCGTGATACGGCTTCATCGAGCACCCACAGTGACTCTCGTCCTTTCAGCCATACAGGCCCACTCCGTCGCTCTGGTACTACACCTTCCTCGAGCGCCCATAGTGACTCTCATACTTTCAGCCATACAGGCCCACTCCGTCGCTCTGGTACTACATCTTCCTCGAGCGCCTATAGTGACTCTCGTCCTTTTAGCTATACAGGCCCACTCCGTCGCTCTGGTACTACACCTTCCTCGAGCAGCCTCAGTAACTCTCGCCCTTTCGAATATATAGGCCCGCCCCGTCACGTTCGTTCTCCGACTCCCCCGACTCCCCCAAGCAACCGCTCCTCCAACCGTCGTGAGTCAGAAACAGGCTATAGAGGAACCTCTCAATACCTCCCAAACCCGCAGACGGAGAGCAATCGGATTAGTATTCGTCGACGACCCATGAATCCTCTGGCTCGCTCTGATTACATCAGGCACGGACAACCGGATCCGAGTCCCCCTTATGCGTCGGAATATGACGATGGGAAATACTCTGGTCACTACGACCCACAGAATTCTTACGTCGAATATTCTCGGCGGACAAGAACATATTATACTGAAGATTGACCTAGATATCCCTGAGCTCGCGCGACCACTGGGAAGAGATTGAACGTAGATGGCGATGCTAAAGATGAGTTACTATCGTGGCTCGGCGCGGCAGTTCGAAAAAGAAATATGATTAGGAGAGGAAACGTGGAGAGAATAGTTGTAAGTCGGGTAGAAGATAATAAGAAAGAAAAAGTTAGCATGCAACGGCAACAACTGGGGCGGGTGTTATATCTGGTTGGTTTCTAGCTTTGGGTTAATTCATTCCCCTTCCTGGTTTCTTGCATTCCGTAAAGTTATGGATAGTGGAGTTATGGAGTCTATGGAGTTTAGTTTAGATAGCGTCGCGTAAAATATATTTGATTTCGTCTTTTCATATTTTGGTTATAGATGCACGAGTATTTGGTGTGTGTATGATTGATCTTCTCGGATTGGTATCGAATGTCATATCACACGCAGCAAAGCCCCCCTCCACCTCCCCCAATATTAAAACCTCAACGACCCATCTTTCCTTCCACCACCATGACTCCCGCGAAAAAGCTCTCAACGCATCCCCAGCTCGTTCGTTCATCATGCAATGAAATGGGATATCTAGAGTCGGCTCTTATACTTCGTACGAATATGATACAAATCACCCATCCCTACCTCATCAACCCTCATCATCCTCATCACCCCTCCTCATCATCCTCATCCCCACTAATCTCAAAATACCTCGACCTCACCCCCGTCTCTCTCTCATTCTTCCTCTTCGCATTCCTCCCCGGTGTGCGTCTCGTACCCGGGGTCGGTTTTGCAGGTTTCCTCTTCGCAGCCGATTTCTTCCGAGTCGGTACCACTACTACTTCTTCTTCTTCTTCATCGTCGGGCTCGGGTTCAGAAAGTGGCGAAGATTGCTCTTCATTTTCATCACCAGGTTCGGAAAGCGAAGAAGATTCTGCACTGCCGTCAAGGTCTTCGTCTGAGTCTTGGATTATGCGGCGACGTTTATGAGATGTAGGTGTGGTTCTGGGTTTCGGTCGGGGTTGGATGGTCTTTCTGGGTCTACCGCGGGCTTTTCGGACGGGTGTGCGGGCAGTGGTCTTGATTTCGGGCTGGGTTTCTTCATCGGAATCGGAGGCGGCCTTAGGATCGGCTGCTATATTGGAGAAAACAAATCGTGCATCCGAGTTGATCTCCTTCGCGGCCTGTTCATCCATATCCCCATCTTCACGTTCCACAACAAACCCTCCCCCACCCGAATCCTTATCCTCAGCTTCATCTTCCACGACAAACCCTCCACCCTCTTCATCTTGCGCCACCACAGGAAAGAAACTCGTCGAATGATGCGCATCCGCTTCCTCCTCCTCATGACCTTCAGGAAAGAACCCCCCCGCCATATCCTCATCCCGCAGCTGCATGCTCGCCGCCTCCTCCTCTAGATCCCCCTCGATTTCTTTTTGTTTCCCTTTATTACTATTCGTCCACGGATTCATCAAATCCACTTCATCCCCCGCAGTATCATTCCCATACTCCTCTCTCATCCTCTCCAGAATCCTCAACCCCATCAACATCTTCCTCCACATCCCCACCGCGGCCTTCATCCTCTTCTCGTCCTCTTTCCTTACCCTTTCCGCTTCATCCTTCTCCCACTCCCGCAACACCCTCTCCCTATTCCCCTCCGCAACCACCACCCCCGTAATAATCGGAATCGCCATCCTCGCCCCAAACTCAAACCCCGTCACCGCCTCCGCGTAATCAATCCCCAACCTCTTACAAATCTTCACCGTGCCCCTCCTTGGTATATGCACCGCCCCCTCGGGGACCATACTCGGTACATACACGTCCATATTTCCGAAGCTGTTTTTCGGGATCACTCCGTTCTCGATAGGAGGGGGAATAATCCAATCAGTTTGATCACGACTGTACAGTCCCTGGAGCATTTTCTCTCCACTCGCATGCTCCGCTTCTGCGAGCTCGCGCTTTCGATTCGTCGTTGCTGCGCGGTAGGGGACGCGTTTCCGCGGTATGGAACCAGGAAGAGGGGCTCTGCCTTCTTTGTGCCAGGTTTCCATACTTTTGCAAGTAACGACGTCTTTTCTGAGGAACACTTTCTCTTCAGTCCCTGTATCCCCTTTGCCTTTTACGGTGAACATTTTTACATGTTTCGCTGTCGGCAGGATTGCTTCTTCTCTTCTGAGATGTCTTTCCAGAACATACGTCTCGGAAGATTTGTACGATTGGAGAGTTTCTTCTCCTTCTTTGATTTCTTTCTTCTTTGGTTGAGTGGACTTGAGATCGGTCGCTTCTTCGGCGTCGTCGAGTTCGGTTCTGGGACACTTCTGGGTGCCGCGCACGTAATCGTTCATGACGGTCTTGAACCAGTCGAAGTACTCGTAACGCTTGATCTTGCCTCGGGAATTGTAGATGGGGACTTTTTCCACAGGGATACGATTACCTTTCGTCCGGCCAGGTAGCATATGGTTTTTCAGATATCGTATGGTGACGTCTTTTGCGGTGCCGTCGGGGGAATGTCCTACAATGTAGGCAGTTACTTGCTTGGCTTTGTCTGCTTTGGCTCCACGGGGCTCGAATTTTTGGATTAATTCGGAATTGCTGGCGATGATGTTTAGGACAACTGCATCTACCGGCGTGTAGGTATGGGTAACGGGGGAAAGAACTTCGGTCCAGTAGTGTGGGTAGAGGAGATCTTTGTCATATGGCTTAGAAGGGAGAGTGCGAGTTTTGGCAGGCGTGATATCAACTACAGAGTCATCGTCGTCCTCACCGGCGTCATCTTCTGCCTCAGATTCAGACAGGTTGATGGGCGCATTTTTCAGACCATTTCCACGGGAAGTGCGCCTCGACGGAGTCGCTTTTGACGATGCCACTGCCGGTTTTGGTTTCGGAGTAGCCTTTCCTTTTCCTTTCTTCAGAGCAGTGGGCTTCGGTAAAGGTTCGTCTTCTCTGCTGCTGCTATCACTATCCGAGCTTTCCTCCACTGGTGTAACTTCTCTCTTCTTCTTATCCTTCTTCTCAACTGCATCCTCATTCTTGTTCCAGCCGAACCCCACAGGCTGAAGACTTGCGACCATCCTTGCTTCAATACCAATGCCCCTCAACAAAGCCGTAAACAACTGTGCGCCAACATCCCGACTCCCTTCTAGTGCCTTTGCGCATTTCCTAAACTCATTGATATCTGCTATTCGTTCACCATGTTTCTCGGGATCGTGCTCTTCCTTGTTGAAGCTCTTCATTTCCTGATCTAACCTCGGAAGAGACATGTACCCAAGCTTTCTCAAACCCGGCGCCACAATCCGGAATCGCTGCTTCCAGTATGTCATCAATAATCTCAAGAGTCTAAACAGAGGATCACCCCGACTCATGTTGACCTCGCCTGCCGCGAGTCTTTCCGCAGGCTCGCCCCAATCCCGCTGACTCCGAACATCGGTCTTCTTCCCCATTATAGCTTTGCCCTTCCCTTTCAGCTTCGACTTCAACTTTTCTGTTTCGTTTAGTGTCAGCGATAGTCCGCTATCCTTTCGCCACTTTTCGATCTCCCGCCGAACGGTTTCCGGTAACTGCCCCACTAAGATATTCTGTAATTCCTTGTCGCATAGCCATGCATTTCTGATAGCATTATGCCACATGAGCATCAATACATGCACCTTGTGAGTAGATACCCGAATGCCTCTCTCAATCTTACTAGGCCCTTTCTTCGTTCCAAGCGGATTGGTAAGAGAGATCCTCGTCTCTTTCGTCAAGGTAAGCTCGAGATCTCCAGTTGGCAGATACGCAGATGCCGCAGGCGCAACGTTCGTCTCGACGTCTTCAAATTCCATATCTTCGTCCTCATCATCCGAAGCATTGTCCTCCGCGGGGCGCTTTGCGCTCGGCACATCCTCAAATTCATCGTCAGAGAGCGAAGTAAGAGAGCTGTCGTCGTCTTCTGTAGCTTGGATTTTCTGCAGAATGGATTTGCCGTAGTTGGGATCTCTGCTGCTTGTACTTGCATTGGCATCGAGGTCGTCGAAAAGTGTAGCTTTCCGTGGCGTGGTCGTCTTCGGCGTGGCCTTCTTCCTTTTGCCCCCGGGGTTTCTGGAGGGGCCGGGCTCTGGCTCGGGGGACGACGAGCGCAGGCGTTTACGAGGGAGGAATGGAGGCATGTTGGTAGGTGTTATCGAAACATAATAACTTTAGTATTTGACAATTGTGTTTGAAACGATTCAACACCAATTCATCGCACATAACGCGTGGAAATTGAGGTTGAGGTTGGAGGGTTGAGCATAAAATCGACGCGCCTTGACACTGTAATGAGGTCACCACTCAGGTACTCGGCGCTCGGTAGGGGTCCCTGGCACTAAATTCTGCTGCGAGACCCTAAATCCGATGCTAGTTTTGATGATGGAAATGAAAATAAGGATGAAATTTCTCAAGCTGCCAGTATCATAGTATGATAATTCAGATGATTTACAAGCCTGAATGAGCTGGGCAGGCATAACCTCACTGTTTTTAACATTTCAGTCCTGCTTCGATATTCTGCTGCCAGCAGTTTGGTTCGTGCTGAGAGCGCCTTAGACCTATCTCCGAACGTATCCAGATACCTGGCCCTGGGTATTGTCCGGGTCCTGGGTCCCGGGAGCAGTGAGCAGTGAGTACGTTGGAATGGTTTGCAGCTACCAAGCTGTTGGATGGCTGCTCAATGATCAGTGGAAAACTGTAGTGGTATCATTTGTCGCTAATATCTATCTAAAAATCTATCGTAGTGTCGTATACAAGTATATACTCTATTCCTTCCTCCAATCTCTGTCGTCGTCGTGTATATTGTGCTCTCCGCGAAGTATAAATGAATCCGTATATACTCCAAACTCATGTTAACAGAAATTATAGCCGATGATCACAAAGGTCTATGGCCTTCCTAATTCTCATCGTCCGCTTCAACAGAAGTATCGGCATCGATCTTCTCGTCCGCCGAGGTTGGTGATTTTGTATCATGACCATGCATTTGCCTCCATTCTCGAACTCCTCTATTGATTTCACTCCGATTGACTCCATCGCGGACGAGACACATTTTCACTCCCAGGGATTCTACGTTCCTATTCCTCGCTTCGTCATCGAAAAATAGCATGTCTTCGTATCGAATACCCGTACTCTTCTGCAGTTTGTTGAAATGTGTAATCTTGCTTCCGGGATAGATTTCCAATTGGTCGAAGAACTCAATCGCCTTCTTCTTCTTTCCGTCCGCGTCTGTAACATGTAACAATCTCAACATCTCTCTGCCTAAATCCGGAGCTGATGTTCTGGAAGCCGCGCCAACTTTTATGCCATTGCTTTTGAGCTGTGCAAGCACTGACGGAACTTCACTGTAAAAAGCATAGCTCTCTCCGGAACGATCTTTCGCAGATGTGTGGTCAGGCGATGCCTTGATCGGTGGTGTAACGTGCGTATCTACCCAGAAAGGCCATAAAGTATAGTCGAGGTCGAAGACGAAGAGTTTAGGCAGCGGGAGGGAGTCTGTGAAGCACTGTAGCGGGGTATCGAGTGACGAAGCTGAAGGAGGGGCATTCGATTTGACTAACTTCCTAACCATCGCGGCGACCAAGAAGGCGACTAGCAGATAGAAGTTATCCGTGATGCACAGGAGCACAGGAGCACAGAAGTACGAGAGGGAAAGTTCTTTATGGTGTCGCAAAGATATTGGTGAAATTACTTGTTTCCCGAGGAGATGAACAAGATGGGCGAGATGGGCGAGATGGGCTTCAGATAGCATTAACCATAGCTTACAGGTGGCGAACGCTAACCAAATTCTGGCGGGGCGTGGGCGTGCGGAGTTAAGACACTAGCCCTTGATGCCTGCTCTCTCACCTTTTCTGACTCCTCCGCGTTGGACCAATTTTGTTCATATTCGAGGTCATAACTATCTCAATTAGCTCGTTTTATATGCCGATCAGCTCATTACCTCTATTGCTCCATTACTGAAGGTTGAGAGACAAATGGACCTTTTCTTCTCAAACAAAATCAAGCCTGACGCCTTGTATTCCGTTGTCCCACTCATCCCACTAAGATTGTCTCGCTTTTGCCGTTGTCCAATATTCCAGACTTTTCGATATTCAAACCTCATCGTGTCGATGGTACCTAATCGTACCATGCCAGAGGTACATGAGCGACCTGGGGTGACCAAGTCTCGTCACCATAAGATTCGTGAAGCACGACACGAGGATGTTCCCTCGCTGAAAGACGTTGAGAGGTCGGCAGCTGAGCTATTTTCAACTTTCAACGTCGACGTTGGTGACTCTGTTGTGGACCCGGAGTTACTGTCGGCTATGGTCAACCAGCACCACCTTTGGGTTGCTGTTGATTCTCAAGATATGCCAGTGGGATTCATAGGAGGAGTAACACTGGATGACCTCTTCCACATAACCGAAGTTTCGGTTGCAAACAGCCATCAACGCAAAGGGATCGGCACAGCATTGATGGAAAGGATGACCGCAGATGTCAAAAGAGAAGGATATTCCGCAATCACATTGACTACGAACAAGTTCCTTCCATGGAATTATCCCTGGTATCAGAGCATTGGATATTTTGAGCTAGAGCCCAGAGATATTGGCCCAGAACTCGCCAATTTGATGAAAGAGGAAGCATTAAAACTCGACCAAGACAGCAGGTGTGCAATGAAATTAGTCATTTAGTCGAGCTGGTGCGTGGTTCATGGAGGCTCAAATTCATGCTCAACCACAAAATCAAGAGCACAATGGCCTCTTCTCCCATGTGGATGGCTGCAGAAGGGCGATGCGTCCTGTCTCTGTATATGTGGTACCTGCTGTCGACATAACTCGTGTTCGCAAGGGAAGAGGCAAGCAAACATGTTCAGCGCAACGCGGCAATTACGCTTCCAATACGTTGCAAGGATCAGCTGAGGCCACCATAAACAGAAGCATGCTATTAGAAGTGGTGCGACTCGAAATCTTTGGTGCCCGAAGCCGGGGTAAGCTGCATATTCAACGCAGATATCCGTGTCCGGGGAGGCAATCATCGCAATCTCAAGACTCAAGAGCATTCAAAATAGCACCGAAGGTCTACAAGTAGCAGCTTTCCGGGGAGCTGGTTCTAATGTCACACTCATCTCAGGCCGTACGAATTCACAATCTATAGTTTGGAATAATGGCCCTGAAGCCGGCGTTCTTGGTTATTCTGAGGGATAAACTTTACATAAGGTTTTCTATTCAAGATCGTTATCTAGTGGTCGCTTCGGTCAAGCAAGTAAGATGCACTGCGTGCTTTAGTTCTGCACATCGCCCATTTGCGATCCACTTTGTACTTGTACTGTAGTATTAAACACCTCCACTTGCATCCTTTTAGAGCGATTGGTTCACAGGTATTTAGTGATATATCACATTTCTCTTTGGTCAATTCTGCATCGAATTTGCAGGGGCGACACGCTTCGCGGGAACCCACATGATCTAAGTCTTGTCCGTACAAGTGCGCGGAGGCTGAACATGCAGCATCGGTAGTTGTCATCTTCAATTACTCCATGTTCTTGTTTTTATGGTACAGCCATGTAAGATTCTTATTTACCGGATAAGGCAGAATGAGACATGCAAGATAAAGCTCATATCAATCTACTTTATTATTCATGTGAATGGATGACAATGCATACCTGCTCCTTTTCTTTAATTTGGAAATCATTTTCATCGGTGTCCCGATCTCAAGTATATCTGGTAAATACAGATCCCAATTTCTTTGACTTTACTGAGCGAAGAAAGCAAGTGAACTTTCATTCGCACGGATATCACTTCAGAATCTTGCATTATGGATCAACCTATCACCATTCAGGAGAAACTCTCCATGCCTAACTCTTCCTTGCCATCAACTTCATACTCTGAAACGGCAACAATGGTTGACACCCCTCCGAAAATGCAACTAGGTGAAATCAACGAGATTGGCCATGTTCAGGAACTGGAACGGAATTTCTCCCTACTATCTATCTGCGCCGTAGGACTTGTCACTGGCAGTACCTGGGCTGCCCTAGGAGGCAGTATTGCTGTCTCAATCTAGTATGTGTCGTACCCCACCCGTCCATGGTGAAGACCAACTGATGTTTTTCCGCAGCAATGGTGGACCACCAGGGGTATTGTATGAATTCATCCTCGTCTCGATGTTCTACTGGCTTATCGCAGCCTCTCTTGCCGAGCTAGCTTCCTCGGTTCCCAGCAGTGCTGGCGTCTATCATTGGGCCTCTGTCACGCCTGGTCCTAAGTATGGCAGGGTATGTGGCTGGTTCGCCGGCTGGTGGAATACATTTGCGTGGGTTTCTGGCGCTGGTGAGTTTGTGAACGCACCTATGCGGAGAATTGTCTAACAATTATTAGCCACAGTTGCTTCTATAACAGCAAATATTGCTGTGGCAATTTTCTCCGTTTATCATCCCGATTACACTATCATGAGATGGCACATCTTCATAGCACATGTTACCATCACATGGATCGCGTGTTTTATCGTCATGTTTGCTAACAAGGCTTTGCCTATGATCAATAATATCGGCCTCTTCTTTATTCTAGCCGGCGTCTTGTAAGTTTTCTGTTCTTAAGTTAGCTCTGCCAGCTCTCCTCAGCCCTCCTGCGGCGTTCTCCAGGCTTTCTGCTCACTAGTTCAATATCTATCCTTTTCTTCTTTTATTTCTCTGGGTTATGGGAGGGCAGGGAGTAGATTTACAGCGTCCAATTATTAGACTCGTCTTCTAAGAGCGAAGTCATTCACGTTGTTGGAGCTAATTCGATTTGCAGTGTCACCATTGTCGTATGTGCTATCATGCCACACACGACCGGAGATGGCTACGCAACTTCATCATTCGTGTGGGCGGATTGGGCCAATGGAACTGGTTACTCCAGTAACGGCTTCGTGTTTCTTGCCGGCATGCTGAATGGAGCATTTTCTGTGGGAACTCCGGACTGTGTCTCTCATCTCGCTGAAGAGATTCCCAATCCGAAGCGTAACGTGCCTCTGGCAATGGCTGCTCAGATGGTTATCGGGTTCATTACCGCATTCTGTTACGCAGTAGCTATCCGTAAGTACCTCCCCGGGTCCTGATTTGGGATATCCACTATGATTAGAAGGTATTGAGACACACCATGTGCTCTGACACGTATCTGCCTTACAAATTATTGATCCAGAAACCTCGGTCCTAGATATACTAATATATATTTGATTTAGTTTATGCCACCACCGATCTCGACGCCGTGCTAAGTGCGCGCTTCTTTCCCCTCGCTGAAATCTATGCCCAAGCAACCGGTTCTCGCGCCGGCACCACCGGCCTCCTCTTCGCCCTCTTCCTGCCCATTTTCTGTACTCTAATCGGCTCGTATTTAACCGCTGGTAGATGTCTCTGGACACTTGCTCGCGACGACGCAGTTCCGTTTTCCCACTGGCTCCACACCATTCATCCCCGCCACAGAAACCCTTTCAACGCAACCATTATCTGTGCCATCTGGAGCACAATCCTTGGTGCTGTTTACGTCGTATCATTGGCTGCTTTCAACGCTTTCGTTGGGTCGTTCGTGGTTTTATCTACGCTTTCTTATCTTGCGGCCATCCTACCTTTTATCTTCACTGGGCGCTTCTCGCGTTCGACGCATGGCCAGGGTCCGTATACGAATAATATGATACCGGGGCCTTTTCAGATGAATAATGTGGTGGGGTATACGGTTAATATTATTAGCTGTCTGTATATCATTGTCTTTGTGGTTATCTTCTGTTTCCCCTACACCGTACCATTCGATGCCTCGACTATGAATTATTCTAGTCTGATTACGGGCGGCTTGTCAGTTTTCGCTGCTATTTGGTGGTTTATTCGAGGAGGGAAATATGTTGGCCCTACGATTGGTCTTCGGGCGGTTGAGCTGGAGAGAAATACGTCGTTCAATATGGGTTTGGTAGCGGATGTTAATGGGCTTAAAAGAGCGACTGAAACGGGGTCTGAGGCTGGTGAAAAGGTCTGAATCATCTTTACATGTGTTGTTTCATATTGGATGAGGTCATATTTTGCAGATGGTATTTTTTGAGTTTACGATATGGCGGCTTTAGATATCTTCCAGCTGCTTGGTTTCATTGGTTACTTATAAAAGTTTTTTTTGGTGTCATATTCATGAGACTTTTGAGGATACTTTGGATTTCAAGTAAAACCTAAATAGAATTCAATGATAGTGTCTCGCAGCGAATAAGTACTGAGCATTGCGCCAGTTCCTTTCTCTTTATTCATTCTCAACGTGTCCACCCGGTGTTAGATATCCAGACGGTTGCCAGGCTATCGGTCAAGAAAGCACTAAGACAGCACATCTCCCTCTACCAAGGAACAACAGATCCATTATAAGAGAGGAAGGAGCCTGAAGTAGTCGATTTCGTCGCTGCATCAATCTAACCGAACAATATCAGTACACCTATTCTCACTTCTCGGAAGAAGCAAGTCCACATACCTGCGTGAGTAAACCATTTACACTTTCTTCCACACTACAGAAGCAAAGAAATATTAGCTGGTTGTTTCTTAAGGGAGGGCACGGGGTGGTTATATATTTTAAAGTGAAGGTCCATGGTATTGCATTTGGAGTCGATGTGGTGAAGTTAGAGAAAGAAAAAAGCGCAGAAAGGTACTCACGTCATAGGAGGTTCGGAAATGCCGACACTGTCGGCGAAGGCTTGACCGTTGTCGGTTTTTACCCATCTGTGATGTTCGAATCTTGGTTAGCATATATCTCACTCTCTAGGCCATGCTCTCAATATCTTTCGCTACTTTCTCTCCCCTTCCCCTCGCGCTCTTCATTCCATGGCCCTCTTTCACGCCACATATCCGCCCTCTCAACCCATACCCCAAACCCAAAACCAAACAAAAAAAAAGCAAAAACCTACCCCGGATGCAACGCGAAACTCACCACCCCCTCCTCCTCAAAATGCACCTTCCTGACAAAATAATCCCCCCCCGCCTTACTAACCCCATACGCCAGACTCGGGACCCCGCTCTCCATTCCCGCAATTGATCCTAGAGAGCTACTGATATAAATTACTTTCCTGACTTCCCTTTCATCAATTTCCCCAGTTCCCTCATTTCCCACAATATCCTTAGTCTCAGTCCCCATCTGCTCACTCCTCGGGAAGAAAAACGGTCTCAAAACCTGCCAAAGCGCCACCGGCCACAGCGTATTAACCTCGAAATGCTCGCGCATTTCATCCAAACTCGTTTCCGCTACGGACCGAAACGAAGTCGCTTGTCCGGCGTTGAGGATCAGGATGTGGATTTTTGGGATCCCGTGTTGGGTCAGGAGGGCAGGGAGAGCGGCGAGAGAAGAGGGCTTGAAGGTTAAGGGGAGGGGGATCAGAGTTGAGGTTGGGTGTTTGGGGAGGTCGGTAAGGGTGAGCGGGGGAGAGGAGCTGCGCGTGGTGGCGATGATGGTGCTGCGGGGGCGGAGGAGGAGGGTGCGGGTTAGGGCGTGGCCGATTCCTGTGTGGGGTGTTAGTTGAGGGAAATGGTAAGCGACAGGAAAAGGGGGCCCCTATTTAGGATTTTTAAAATACCTTTATTAGCTCCGGTAATGAAGTATATAATATTTTCCGACATTTTAAGACGAAAGAACCTATTTTGAAGGGTAGAAAAGCGCTGGTGAAGAAGTGGTTGATGGTTGAAGGTGCGAAGGGCGGGAAATTTTGTTGAGGAAGATGAAGGAAGCGAGAAGGGAAAATTTGGGAAGAGTGGAGGGTTTTTATATGGGTGAGAGTGCGATAAGCGTGGGTAATAGGATTTTGATTGGATAAATGGATGGACAAGTGGCCTGGAGTAGGATGGGGGATTGGGGGATGGTGGAGATGCTCGGGAATCGCGTGATGGGAATTTAGAGTCAGCTTTGCAGTTCCGCCGCACACTCACACAAGGCGTCTATAATCGCTGTGAACAATGCATTTATGGGCATGAGATTCAGAGTATGATTCAGTGGATATGACTGTGCGGTATTTGATTTGTTTCGTGCGCATTTCACGCGTTGTCTCGTCGATGCGGTGTACTACATCGCGATGATGACTATAGCTACACAAGGTACCTCCGATGAGCGAGGAGATTCTACCCAGTCCTCATAAAACACAAGAAGTACGCATTCTCTATCGGCAACCGACTTTCGATATAGCTTTCCATCATAAATTTCCATCTCAGCCCAAATAGCTGGGCAGTCCTTCGCCGCCTCACTTCCGCCGATTTCGATGACCTCTTGCTCTTTTCCACTTCCATTGTAACCTACATATAATTAAGATCATGACGATTGACAGTTGCAGAAACTTTATCTACATCGGTCAAATAAAAGTCTGGTGAGGATACGTGTTGGCGTCTGATTTCTCAGTGATAAACAAGTCACCTCTAATAACACGACCAAACTCTGAAACAACAAAGCTTAAATATAAAGAGATTCATTATGCGGAGAGCATCCTCCTGTAATGGTACTATCCCATGGAAGTCAGAACTATCAGTTCATACTACCTCCCATCCTAGAAGAAATTATACTATCATTTATACATCGCATCATATACAATCGTTGACATCCGAGATTCATCTCGAAACAGAACTAACCGGACTCACCACCCCGCTCCCGCCCCCGCTTCCACCACCAAGCAACCCCCTAATCCTCAACTCCGCCTCTCTCACCGCCGCACTCTCGTCTCTCCTCGCCATCGGACTTCTAAATGTCCTCTGTTGGTGCCCGTTCATCCCTGCAGTCGGTCCGTTTCCCTGTACGATTGGTGATATGTAATCAAATGGTGGTGGGGGTATGGGCTCGAAAGAAAGAGCAGTGGAGGAAGGGATCGCGGATACGCCTGTTGTGGCTGTTTGGATAGTCTTTTCATCCGAGGGATACGTTTGGGATTTCGGTCGCGGAGGAAGGGACCGTGATGTGTTGACTGTAAGGTGCTGGTGGTGTTTTGCAGGTTGAGGAAAAGGAGAATGGTTGCCGGAGAAGAGAGATGTAGGAGGAGCAGGTCCGGTGGCTGCGAAGCCTACTTCACGGGCGGGGGGAGCTGGTAATTGTACTGTTGGAGCTGGAGGCGGAGGTGGACGGGGAAGGACGGAGGATACGACGATAGGTGTTTGGGATGAGGTACTTGTGTTTCTATTCGCGTTTACGTTCGCGTTCGTGCTGAACTTGAGGACCGAGTCTGGAGTAGGATTCCGAATAGAGGGGTTTTCGTAGCCGGGAAGTTCGGCGACGCTGCGGCGGGGACGTTTGGCTTTGAGACGGGACCAGAACCGGTTGCTTTTCCCTTTCAGGGTAAGTGCAGAGTTATCGACCCATGTGTTTGGGTGCGTGGGCGGGGGTGGGAAGAACGGGAGTATGGAGCTGGAGGATGTAGTGGAGGGTTTGGCTTTCATTGAAGGGCGGTCTTGCTTCTGACGTCGGTGTCGGATGCAGAAGAAGATGAGGAGACCGATAAGGATCGCGACGCCGATGGAGACAGGGACGGCGATGACAATCTTCTTGTGGGAGTCTTGGGTGAAAGAAGGCGCTGGAGTGGGTGTTTGAGGAACGATTGTTGTCGGGATGGGTGTTGCGGTGCTTGATGGTACGGTCGAGGTCGAGGCAGAAGTTGAGGATATAGGTGAAGATGTTGTAGCGCGAGAGGAAGCGGACGGGGTCAATGGTATATTGGTGACAGCCGCTCCACGTGTCGGATTTCCAATTGCGCCAGATGTGGTTACCTGAGCCGCCGACAAAGATAATACTGCATGAATGTTAAATGCTACTTGATCCTCCGACTCCATCCGGATAACTGAATCTGGCCCATCCGTAGTGTCGCAAACGGCATTGGCAGCTACGATAGAAGGGGTGAAGGCGGTGCCAGTCATATTAGTCAATGAGAAGCGAGGAGAGTAGTTCGTAAGAACAGGAATGGAAGTTGATGGATAGCTTGAGCTGTTTATTGGATTCGACTGAATGCCGAAGAAACTGAAATATATCAGCATAAAATTGGTGGTAGAGTATCCACATTTCTTACTAGGAGTTTGTCGCATTAGGTCCTAGACTTGCGTCCAAGTGTATAGTTATATTGTTTGATCCGATGGGAACTGCCCACTCATTCAAAGTTGTCTGTGGATGTCAATCAGTGACTGTCATTCCAAAGAAGGCCAACAATATGTGAAAGGATAGCCTGAAGACGACATACCATAACATTATTATTTCCTGTATACAAAACCAACAAATGACTACCCATTCCACTAATCAACAATGCATCTCCATCTTCTTTCCACCACAGAGTGACGTCCCCGGAGCCTAGTAAGGCTCCAGGAACCGGCCATGTAAAGGCTATATCTGCATTGCTGAAACAAAACCAGGCGCAAGACAGGAAGAGCAGAACCAAATGTCGCATTTTCAGGTGATATACTTTTTCGGGTTAACTGGACGCATCTTCCTCAGAGAGATCAAACAAATCATGCGCAAGCAGTGTAAAACATCATCGAGGAGAAACAAGAAGACTAAAAAGTGACCTCAAGGAGCGCAAGGGAATCGGATCCTTCTTATTATAAGTCACTCGACCGCGGGCAACAAATGACACTCCATATGACTTGAAATGTATATTTATGTACGAAAGGACACCAAGAGAGGCACATTCAAATTGAGATACCACCCACACTAAATAAGAAACGACATAGCAATTGTACCGACTGACAAGGCAGTAAAGGGCTAAATGGCACTTTACGACATCCGGGGAACGAAGAGACTGTTGGCCCTTGCATACATTCGAGCCATGACAGGAGCTGTGCCGCTTGGCCTCGTCAATTTTGCGCTCGCTCATTCGTCGCAGCGACGAAACTGCGCCTCTTCCCGCCGCTAGGTGGTAAGATTTGTGCTGCAGAATTATGCAGTGCACAGGTAAGAATGATCAGATTGAGGATTGCTTTTCGAATTGAAGTTGACCGGTCGTTGCTTTGAGAAGTGACCGGAGCTTTTGGTTCGTCAACCATAGACGGTATCAACACCCGGAGCTCTTTTGAGCTCTCCATCCCACTATGCGAGTATTTCTTTCTTGATTCTTTACGTATCCAATCACACAGCTTTACGAGTGCTGCATGTATCCGCCCAGAATACTTACTGGAACGGACTCGTCACTCCAGACGTTGACTAAACGTGAAAAAGAAACGAAAACCAAAAAAAAAGAGATGACAGTGACCGACCATGAAAATTTGCCAAAAGCGAAGGATTACCAAATGGCTGCTGCACTGCAACCCCCTTTCCCAATCCCAGGGACATCAAAAATCCTTCGCTCAACCTGCATTGAAAAAGAATTTCGCTTTCCAGTCCATGTTTACCGTAACACGATAACCGCGAGACATGACGGGCGTACCTGCTGCTGCCATCTTATCATCCAAAACACCCACTTACGGGTCGGGAGAAGAAGTGGAGTAAGATGCGCAAGATCATCGCCCTCCACGTGGGGTGACATGCATGCGGAAATATTACTGACTGTACTGTAATACATGGCGTGCGTGAGATCAGATAGAAATAGAAAGACCCACGAGCAACGAGCTGATCACTGCACAAATTCGCACTGTGGCATTCTCGCCATCGTTTTGTGTGAGTGCCTTTGGAGAAAGCATGCTGCCTATCGTCGCGAGAACCATGTGTTCTCCGGGAAGGTGTGTGGGCGCCGGAGCCCTCGGCTGCGTTCCTGGGCTGGATTGAGAAGGTTGCAACAGGGCGACAGGGGTAGATGTAGCAAGGTACTGACTGCGTTCGCCACTTGCTTAGGCAATGTGGCCGATAATGCCTTCTTGCCACGAGATTCTTTTGCAGATCTGTCTGATTGATAAGACGATCTGCACGTTTTGTTTCGACTTTTTTTATACGATTCTGGGGTGAAGGAACGGAAGGAAGGAGGGGATGTACCTAGGCGGTTATTACCCACGTGGAGGGTTTCGGCATCGCAGACGACGACATATCGGGTCTAGCGATTGACGACAGAATATGGTGTATGTGGATGTTTCTCTATTCATGGGGTTTAACAGTCCAATATTGTAAACTGTCCAAATGTCTATCTAGCCTCAGATCTAAAAACAACAATAATCCAAACCCATCCGGACATCCCATCATAGCAACTCTAGAATATTGACCTCCTACCCAAATATCGAAACCTTAACCAAACCCTGACATCTTATCACTAGCTTCATCTCACCCCACTACTGCACACCCATCTCTGTACTCTTCCAAACCCTAGCAACCACGCCCACCAGACCGCATATCGCACTAACCCCAGTAAAGACAATCACCAATCCATACTCCGTACCATACCCACCTACCGCATAGTGCCAACCCCCATAGCTGATGAGCATCTCACTCACAGGTCCACAAACCACGCTTCCGATGCCTCGTCCGGCGCTGAATAAGCCCATCAGGACGCCAAATCCGGCGTTTTTGTCCCGGCGCTGAACCTCGCGGATCATGCCGGCCCATATCGCACTCCAGCCCCCGGCAAAGATGCCGTACATGAGAGTGAAGGCGATGAGGGATGGAAGCGAGGTGGAGAGACCCCAGAGGAGGAAGACGGGGATGGTGGCTAGGGTTGTGGAGAGCATGACGACGGTGGAGATGTGCCAGATGTCGGAGAGGTGGCCGAGAGAGATGGCGCCGATGACGGAGAAGGAGTTGAGGAGGGCGATGAGTAGGGTGCCGATCATCGGGGAATAGTGTAGAGACGAGGCGTAAGAAGGTAGGTAAATTGATGGGGAGAAAAAGCCTAGAGATGTAAGGATATTGGCTGCCTGGAGGAACCAGAATACTGGTGACTTGAGAAAAGCATATGACGGTCTAACATGAGGCTTTTTCGACTTCGTAGGTGGGAGTCTTGGCTTGATATAATAGATGAGGGGTAAACATAGAAGGAACAAAGCAACTGCCCAGATCCGTAGAGTGTTACGAAATCCATATCTATCCACGAGAAACGATAGGAGGAAGGGGAATATAAGACCCGAAGTTCCAACACTGTCGCTATTTGTTAGTATTCCGTTCGTGTGCTGCAGGATTATGGTGCTTACCCTGACCACATCACGCCCAATGCAAGACCCTTTCGCTTAATGAACCATTCATCTAGATAGAACATCGTGGGTGAATATAAAAGACTGCCACCAATCGCGTAGAGAACCCCCTGAGTAATAATGAGATACCATGTATGAGATGCGAAGCTCGCTCCGATGAGTGCTATCGATACCAACGCAAGACCGATTATTGAAGATAGGCGACGAATAGTGGGAAAGCGCTCAAGAATATAAAGTGAAATTGGTGCAAAAAGATACACTGGAAGCTAAGTTAGCATGCGAAAACAACATTAGGCCAACTCCGCTAGACTTGTATAAAAGCATTCTAATGAACACAAGCAAATGGCCCACTCACTAATACCAGTAGCACAAGTCCCAACAACCGCAATGCCCTTCGGGTTCCGATCAAAAGGAGCATGTGTCGAGTAGTAAGACTGAAAGACTCCGAACGCGAATGGAAACCCTAGACGTCATGTGAGTCTACGTGGTGAGTACTCTGGAGCAGAGACTACTCACCCCAAATCAAAGCTTCGAATATGAAGCACCCAGCCAAGAACAACCAAGCATCCTTCCCCTCGTCTGCACGCGGTGGATTGATTTCTTCCTCGTTCAATTCCCCCTCTTGATCTGTATTCTGGCCTTCTTCTACATCTGACTGGAAGTTTGGAAGTTCTGTGACAGTGACATGCGTGTCGTTGGGGTATTCGGAGGGCTCGTTGATATGTTTGAAAGACTCGTCTAATATATGCTCTACAGTAGAAGACATTGCAAAAGAAGAATGTGATTGTGAGAAGAGATTTCTGCAGATGATCGGGAGAGAAACAGCGGCTATGATATATATAAAGTGATACGGCAGAAAGCAAAGGCTATGAGAAAATATGAGGTGACCAGAGAGAAAAAAGCATTCGAACAATTTTATATTTCACTGCAGTGAATACGGTGGTCGCCGATTGGTTTTACAGTTTCTTCCATTCCTCCATTCCTCCATTCCCAACCAACGTGCGCCTTCCGTTTGGGTTCATCTGTGATAAAGTGAATGTGCTCGTTGTTCGGTCATTAAATTTTGACCGAGCCCATAGGAGAGTTTGCATTCTAATTTTGTTTCAGACGAGGGGAGTTTACAGTACGCATGACAGGATGAAAACATGGGATGAAGAAGATACGACGGGCATAGGAAGATAGTTCCGCAAGGCCATGGATGGATGGGATGGGTATACTCGGCAGGTTGAGCATGTCCTCTGTTGCTTTTTGGGGATACCATCCTGTTTGGATGGAAGCACCAAAACGAGCATGTGTGTTGTACATGATATGATTTGTACAACTACGAGGACACAAGGGAGAGGAAATAGGGCAGGTGGTTGCTCTCGCCGGTGACACCATATCATCATGACAACGTCGTTGTCTTGCCGAACTCTGTCTTAACCAACATCTCGAACACTTAAGATCTACCGCCAAGAGACGGCCTATAGTTCATCTCATCATTAGGCCCCCATCAAAAACCCTTAAAGACTCAATGGAAGCCATAGGGCCAGTATTCTAGCCGACTCTGAGTCCACAAAGTGCTTAAAACCGTACAGCCCGTTGTGACGATGAGCAATTCCAACAGTTTAGTTCAGCGAACATGGATGAGAAGACCACCATCAAATAAAACATCATGTATCGCCAACATCGAAAAGCACGACACCTTCGGCCGTCGTCATTAAGTTAGTTTTCCATAAGGTTTCAGTTGCGGTAAAGTATCTGCCTGCCGCAGTAAGCTCGCGCTTCTAACAGTGGTCAGAAGGTACGACTAAAATATCATAGATTCATAAGCATCGATGAGGCAGAACCAGAACCCCGGATCGTTGACTTCAAGTGCGTCCCCGGAACAGATATTTTGCAGCCACTGCAGCGGATACTATCTGATGAGGCGGACGAAGTAGCCGCTGAAGAACTTTCTCAGCAAGGGTACTTCTTCAATAGAACGCAGGAAGAGCATGAAGAACATATCGGGGAAGAAGAAAGAGGCTCCCGGAAAGGTAGCCATGCATCGGCGAATAAAAATCGGAACCCCCAGTTTCATTGAGTCTAGGGCACCCCGAGTTTTTCCCCAGGAAAAACACATCTGGCGGTTCCAACACGGATGTTGGTTGGTTCAATATTACGGTACTGCCATTGTTTGCTGGGACTGCAACCGCGAATGAGGCACAGCCAACCACACCCTAACATTTCCGTCTGCATTTCGCCGAAACTATGAAATGCAAGATTTCGGTTCCCGAAGCCTTTCGGCTTCTATGTAGAGCCGATTTGAAACATAGTGGGGTTGATGGGGACTTAATGGCCCTGCCATATACTTTTGGTCGGCGACTGCTGGTGAAGTTCACCAATTGGTGGTTGATGGAAACTGTTGGAACATGATTCAGTATGTTCACGGGAGAGTATCACTCGTACAGCATGGCCTATGGGAGTGCTGGATCAGGATAGCTGATACGGGAGAGTAGGATTGTATCATGGTCTATCCTCACCTCATAGGGAGAAAAGATCAAACTTTCTGAGCACATCACAATTACTTCCGTTACTGAGAAGTGACTAGTGTCACGGTTAAGGCTAAGCCCACAGGAACGGCATGCGAAGTTAAACGTGCACTGGCGTTGACATCCACATGGTAGACCGGGTAGCCGGGAGAGGGCGCCTGCTCCTTTTCCCCGGAAAGCTGCATGCAAAGCAGAGCTAATTTTGAGGAATCACCTAGAGAGACGAACACGGCCATGAGGAACGTTCGATGTCGGATCATGCCACTTGGCCGTCATTTCGGCAAGCAAATATGCAAACCGATACTTGAGCCGAGCCGAGTGTTGAGTGAAATGAGCACGGAGATAATTGGCATTGGTACTTCCGAGCCATGCGGTCCGAGAAGGGATAACTTAGCAATACTGAAAATGACGGCAGATCCAGGGTTCGCACCCTCAATCCTACAACAAAGAAAACATTCTAAAACTCCTTTGAACAATCACGCCCTGCTCCGCTTCTTGCAACAAGGCTGGAAGACAGATATTTTGGAAGACAAAATCAGCTGAACCACATTTGTATTCGCGCAAAAGCAGGAAGACCAAGGTATAAGGAAGAGCTAAATGAGGGGTCCGACCTGCTACGCATTACACAGGATATAACAACTTCATGTTTTGGTGAAGAACGTCCTCTCTCATCATACATTTCGCAGAACATGTCGTTCAAACCCACCCCTTTTATAAGTATCAGGAGCCCATTCTAGCACTCAAGCGGTCTTCTTCCATTGACTATATACACCAATCAAACTGCTCACTGTTCCTGCCAAACCGACCAGGCCGTCGTCGAGATTTGCTAGTCCGATGGCAGAAGCCGGAACCGTAATATCGCAGAGATCCGACAAGAGTTGAAGGTTAATCGCGGCGCGTTCCCTAGAGCACAAAGTTAGTCAGGAGTCTTTGGAAACTTTGATTTTCGAACAAGAACTTACTTCTCAATTCTCTTGCTGGTCACCACTCCCTCCCCATCCTTCTTGTCAATCTTCGCAGCTTGTTGTCGCAAGTTGTACAGCGAATACAGGCTGGAAGTAGCGCTGAACAACAACCCCATCAACCAAAACCGGTACGCCTCTTTCTGTATTCTCTTAGTGGAGGGGCTCTTCCTGATTCCCACGGCATCCAACACTGTAATCGCATCGAAGGTCAAGTACCCCGCATAACCCATTTGTCTTCCCACGGCGCAGTATTTAAGGACTGGGTCGAGATTCTTGGAGTCCGCGGCAATAGCAGCAGCTTTCAAATGCTCCACGTTCTTGCCCACGCGCATCAGTTTGCGCGCCAGTCCGAATTGTTTCTTGATAGCTTCGAATGGCGCGATCTCCCCAGGAGTGCCATTGGTGCGTAGGAGGTACCAGGCATAGAAGCGCGAAAAGTATTGGAGGGTTCGGAGGAGTTTATCGCGACCAACAGTTGTGGCTACGAATTTGAGGTAATGCGCAACGGAGGGATGATAGACGAGGGTATCTGCCACCATCTTGACGGCTGTAGATAAGAAATACTGGAACACAAGGAAAGAAGGTAGCTTTAATAAGTCGTCTGTACGTTTAAGCAGATGTGAGACTTGGTGTTGTACTTTATGATGGCTTGTGAAAGGGATATTGAGGAAACGATACGGTTATCTTGTGAATGTCCGTGGAGCCCCAACCCAATGCCGAGGTTCTGGGGAAATGCTTGACCACCTTGGGAAATGACTGATGACTAAGCACGACTCATCCATTCACCTGGGACTCCCAGAGTTTTGGATGCGCCACCAGATAATCACGTTACTAGAATTGTAGCTCTAGGCACTCATAGTTCTAGATCGAGGCAACTTCCGACATCAACTGATCATTATTTGTTTCAGCATATATTTGTCACGAATCGACTTGAAAACCGCAGATCATGCCTGAGATTGCAGAGGGTAAGCTCAGTTCTATCTACCTCGTCATACCTGTGTTCTAATATATTACAGTTGCGCGTGCTGTACATCACATTCGAAAGACTCTAGTTGGCAAAGTACTAGCTGTTGTGAAAGCACAAGATGATGCCAACGTCTTTGGGAAGGCCGGCACTAGTGCAGCCGAATTCGAGAAAGCCTTGACTGGAAAGAAGGTCATAGGGGCAGGCCAGCAGGGCAAATATTTCTGGTTAGAGGCTCTGAGGCAGCTTCGAGTTTGAGAAACACGCACTGAAGTTGATGTAGGATGTTAATGTCGTCGCCGCCACATCCGGTCTTTCACTTTGGCATGACAGGTATGAGCATCTTGAGCATGGTCTTGCACTACTTTCGATGCTAAGTGATTCAGGGTGGTTCCATATTCGAGGCCAATCGACTTACTACTATCGATCCAAGGACGAAAGCGAAAAAGAAGTATGGCCACCTAAGTATTGGAAGTTTGCGATGCAAACGGCGGAATCTCCCACTGTTGAAGCAGCATTCACGGATTCAAGGAGATTCGCCAGGATCCGGCTGGTGGACTGTGCTGCAGAAGCCATTAGACAGACTACGCCGTTGAAGGAAAATGGACCTGATCCGGTGCTTGATAAAGACATCTTAACAGTGCAGTGGCTGGAGCAAATATTAAAGAAGAAGCATGTTCCCGTAAAAGCACTGCTGCTCGACCAGGCGAATATCAGTGGTATAGGAAACTGGGTTGGGTAGGTTGAGGGATTTCTAGCCCCCTCTGTTTGATCGATGCTGATGGCATCAAAAAGGGATGAAATACTGTACAATTCCAAGCTTCATCCGGAACAGTACAGCGACACATTTAATTCGGCGCAGATCAAGAAACTGCACGAATCAATGATGTATATTTGTCAGACGGCAGTCGACTTGCTAGCAGATTCGACGAAGTTTCCGGACGACTGGCTATTCAAACACCGTTGGGGGAAGGGGAAAAAGGATGCTCCTGCAAAGTTGCCGAGTGGGGAAGCAATCACATTTCTTACCGTCGGTGGTCGCACTTCCTGCGTAGTACCAAGTGTACAAAAGAAAACGGGAGCTACTGCGGGGGATGTGAAGAGGGAGAAGTCTGTTGATAGCGACGCAAAGGATGATGAAGTAACCGAAGAATCGAAGCCTAAGCCTACGCGCAAGAGGAAGACAGTAGCGAAGACAGACCCGGAAGACGAAGTGGCCGTACCGAAGAAGTCAAGAACATCTAAGAAACCTGTTGCATCCAAAAAGATCGCGTTGGAGGCAGTCGAGACCGCATCCGAAGAAGGTGAGAGCAAGCCCGCACCACGGCCGAAGAAGGAGGGGGGCGAGAGTACTGGGAAGGTTTCAAAGTTCTTGAAAGCAGAAACGATAAAGGAGGAATTGCCTAGACGTCGATCACAGCGGCAATCTAAAGTTAATGAGAGTAGGGACTGAGGGAATATCACACATCAGCATGCTAGGCACATGCAAAAGGGGTCTTTTGCGTATACTTTTACTTTATTGGCCGATTAAGGATGCATGAAGTGGAGGCCTTTAAGGCAGGATCATGCAAGGCCAGTCTAACCGAACGGACATAAACAAGGGGGCTCGGGGGGGTTCGAGGGACGTTAGAATCTCCTTATCTAATCAGAAACATTTTAGAGGCGACATTCTGAAGTGCTGCACAGCTGAAACGGGAAGCAGCCGCGAACTTGTCTTCGTGCACCAAAAATGTGAAGGGCGAAACACAACTCTGGCGAAATGCTGTATGTATCGTAGAACGTAAATGGTGATAAGCGCGACTGACGATTCACCATTCTTACGGAGAGCCGTAGAAGATCCAGAGTTAGCAGTTAGCACGAAGTAATGATCAACCCCGCGCCGACCCCATCTCTCGCATTCTTCATCGTGTTCGTTTTTTGTTTTAGGTCAACAACCGCGAATCAGATCGCGGATGTTTCTCGGAACGTTAAGAGATCCGGTTTGGATGACGGGTACGAAAGTATTATGTCGCCTATTTTGGCGTATTCGCATTCGTAGTCCTTCGCACCGTACTTTAGTAAGTGTGAGCATTCACGGAAAAACAATGATACGGCAGCGGACCAATAGATTTCATGTAATGCACAATTCTGCCACAACCTACCGACTCAATCGCCTCTTTGTAGCACGGATGCCCGGATACTTGGCTATCCGATTGGTGCTCTCGGATGACCTTTCACATTTCATTTTATCTTGGCCCGCTTGGTACTGGACGATGGCTCCATCTCTAATTTTCTTTTTTGCTCCTAACAGTGGCCTGGCTGACTGCAATTTGTTCGCACCTCCGCGCCGTCGGACGGAAACGGGAATGTTTTTACGACGTAAACTCTTACACTCTTACACTCTTACTCCATACTCCGTACACCTTCTACTGTGTCTTACCTTTTACCTTGCCTTCCCTTACCTTCCCTTACCCAAGGAGTATCTTGAGCCGACCACTAAGCCTGACTGGCCTGACTAGCTTGACTAGCCTGACTACCCATCAGCAGAAGCTCAAGAGTCACTCCCCCATTGCTATGTATTGGGTAGCCTTTCGAACCAGCTCAGTCACTAGCTTCTCTAGCTTTATTAGTTCCCGGAAGAAGTTTGCCTGAGCCTTCCTCTATGTGGGGGGGTTCTTTAACGAATTCGAATTCGAATCTGACAGACGCCTATTTCATTTCGTATGTTGACAGCGCGTGTCTCTTTACCTTTTTTACTTCTTTAATACCTTTCGCCTCCTCTGATACTTTCCTTCCCTCACGATCCTTTCAATCTTCTCCTCTATTACTTCTTTTTAATTAGTCAATCTATAATTGACACCTTTAATACATATCAATTGTGTCATTCCTTTATTACTTGGCTTCTATACAATCCCCCACCTGAAACAAACCTTAGCTGAAGGACGAAAGAGAAAGGGATTGATAATTACCTAGTGAGGTATGGCGACCTCAACACCCTTTGGGGTTTTGCCTCAAAGCGAGGCAGTGGCCGATAAGATGGAGGAAATCGTTGAGTCTAAAGCAGAGACATCTTCCGCTCATGAGCGGAAAATCAGTGATACCGGATCCTCGACTTTGGGCTCCACGGCAGAAGAAGATGCGGCTGTTCGTGACCTGGCCAGACGGCTCACTCAACAGTCAAGGGGACCCGATGATGGCCACCATCATGTCAACCCTTTCTTTGGATCGAATGATCCTACTCTCGACCCATCATCCGAAAAGTTCAGCTCTAGAGCTTGGGTCAAGAACCTTGTTCAAATCCAGTCGAGAGATCCCGAAAGATATCCTAACCGGACAGCCGGAGTCGCCTACAAGAACCTGAACGCCCATGGATTCGGAGTAGCAACAGATTACCAGAAGACTTTCGGAAACTACCCATTGGAAATTGCCGGCATGGCCAAAAGGGTTCTTGGTGTCAGCAAGCAAACGAAGATTCAGATCTTGAGGGACTTTGATGGACTAATCAGAAGTGGCGAGATGCTTGTTGTGCTCGGAAGACCAGGTTCAGGTTGCTCGACTTTACTCAAGACTATCTCTGGAGAGACATCGGGCTTCTACGTGGACAAGGATACTTATATCAACTACCAGGGTATTCCAATGGAGACAATGCACAAGGACTTCAGGGGAGAGTGTATCTATCAAGCAGAAGTTGATGTTCACTTTCCTCAGTTGACCGTATCGCAAACTTTGGGCTTCGCAGCACAAGCCAGAGCTCCTCGAAACCGCATGCCTGGAGTATCGAGGAAAGTGTACGCTGAGCATCTACGAGACGTGATCATGGCAACCTTCGGACTGAGCCACACCTTCAACACCAAGGTTGGCAACGATTTCATTCGTGGTGTCAGTGGTGGTGAAAGAAAGCGTGTCAGTATCGCGGAAGCAGCCTTGGGTGGAAGTCCTTTGCAATGTTGGGACAACAGTACTAGAGGTTTGGATTCGGCAACAGCTTTGGAATTCGTCAAGACTCTTCGAACGTCTACAGAGATGACTGGTTCTACTGCTATCGTGGCTATCTATCAGGCTTCTCAATCTATCTACGACATGTTTGACAAGGTGGCGGTTCTGTATGAAGGACGTCAAATCTATTTCGGAAATATTCATGCGGCAAAGGTATGTGGTTGAGTTCTCTTTACACCTTGAGATTATGTTTGCTTTCCTTATATGCATGATGTTTGAGGTTCAATCCAGTCGATCACTGGATGCAATTATCTCCAAGCACATGGATATGCCCTGGGAATTTATTTATCTATCAAATACATGCGCTGTATACGGCAATGAAATGAGAAGTTATCTCTAGCATACCCTTCGAGGCAGCTCTTGGATTATCTTAATTGGCAGTTGACTAACGCGGAAGTGCCTCAGAACTTTTTTATCAATCTAGGATTTGACTGCCCACCACGACAAACTACTGCCGATTTCCTTACCTCCCTCACTAGTCCTGCGGAACGAATTGTGCGACCTGGCTTTGAAGGCCGAACTCCATATACTCCGGACGAATTCGCCGCCGTTTGGCAAAAGAGTGAAGACAGAGCGCAACTTCTTCGGGAGATCGACGAATTCGATGCCAATTATCCCCTTGGTGGACCATCACTTGAAGCTTTCAAGAACTCCAGGAAAGCTGCGCAAGCCAAGGGTCAACGTCTCAAGTCTCCTTACACAATTTCGGTACCGATGCAAATTAAGTTGTGCTTGGAGAGAGGTTTCCAGCGTCTACGTGGTGACATGACTATCTTCTTGAGTGGTGTTATTGGGCAGTCTGTCATGGCATTGATCATTGGTAGTGTGTTCTACAACCTTTCAGACGATACCAATAGTTTGTATAGTCGAGGAGCGTTATTGTTCTTCGCTATCTTGATGGCTGCCTTCCAGAGTGCATTGGAGATTCTGACTCTTTACGCGCAACGACCGATTGTGGAGAAACATACCAAATACGCCTTTTATCGTGAGTATACATTTCTAACCAAATATTTGCTTGCCTTCCTGCGCATTTCTTGGCTTCTAAGTTATTTTAACTATCGCTAACCACCTCATTTCCAGATCCCTTTGCTGAAGCTTGCGCATCCATGTTGTGTGACTTGCCAAATAAAATTTGCACGGCTATTGTGTTTGATCTCGTGCTCTACTTCATGACCAATCTACGAAGAACGCCGGGACATTTCTTCGTGTTCTACTTGTTCACTTTGGTTTGTACACTCTCAATGTCTATGTTCTTCCGTTCTATTGCTGCACTGTCGCGAAGTTTGTCAGAGGTAAGCAATCATCCCCTCTGTGCTTGCTATCCAAGCTAATCCTAGTACAGGCCATGGCACCTGCCGCTATCTTCATTCTCTCGATTGTTACCTATACTGGATTCGCTGTTCCGATCAGAGATATGCATCCTTGGTTCCGATGGATCAATTATATTGATCCAGTCGCTTATGGATTTGAAGCAGTCATGGTTAACGAGTTTCACAATCGAAAAATCCCTTGCTCAGTGTTTGTACCATCCGGTCCTGGTTATGGAAATGTTTCTCCCCAGCAGAAGATTTGCTCCACCACTGGTGCAGCCGCTGGAGCCGATTTCGTCGATGGTGATACATATCTAGAGGTTAACTTTGGCTACAAGTATAGTCATCTTTGGAGGTAAGTTAATTCCAGAACTCTGAAATGTGAATATGCGACTCATTGCGATACAGAAACTTGGGGATCATGATCGCCTTCACTATCTTCGGAATGTTTGTTTATCTAATGGCAAGCGAGTTCATCTCGGCAAAGAAGTCTAAAGGAGAAGTGCTACTTTTCAGAAGAGGACGTGTACCCTACGTTTCGAAATCATCCGACGAGGAATCAAATGGCGAGGATCGTATGACCACAGAAACTGTTAGCCGCCAAAAGACTGTTCCAGATGCACCTCCAAGTATTCAAAAGCAAACCGCGATCTTCCACTGGGACGAAGTCAACTACGATATCAAGATTAAGGGTGAACCTAGAAGATTGTTGGACGGTGTTGATGGTTGGGTCAAACCTGGAACTTTGACTGCTCTTATGGTAAGGTCTCCTGGATTCTTCCGCGATGGTGGAGTGACTTGACTCATTCCATACATTTCTCAAAATACGCATTCGGCTAACTCGAGCATAGGGTGTCTCTGGTGCTGGAAAAACCACTTTACTTGATGTTCTCGCTTCTCGTGTGACTATGGGTGTTGTTACTGGGCAAATGCTTGTGGATGGTAGAGAAAGAGATATTGGTTTCCAAAGAAAGACCGGTTACGTTCAACAGCAAGATCTTCATTTGGCTACTTCTACTGTCAGGGAAGCTTTGACTTTCAGCGCTATTCTTCGACAACCGGCCGCTACACCTCACGCTGAAAAGGTTGCTTACGTGGATGAAGTTATCAAGGTTCTGGAGATGGAGGCTTATGCCGATGCCATCGTTGGTGTTCCTGGTGAAGGTATGTCATGCCTCGTATTACCCCGATTACTTAAATATTCTAACATGATTTCAAAGGTCTCAATGTCGAACAACGCAAACGTCTTACAATTGGTGTTGAACTTGCCGCGAAACCCGCTTTACTTTTGTTCCTCGACGAACCAACTTCCGGTCTTGACTCTCAAACTGCCTGGTCCATTTGTGCATTGCTCAGAAAACTCGCCGATAACGGACAAGCTATTCTCTGCACTATTCATCAACCTTCTGCAATTCTGTTCCAAGAATTCGATCGTCTTTTGTTCTTGGCCAAGGGCGGTCGAACTGTGTACTTTGGTGAAATCGGCAAACACTCAAAGATCTTGACTAACTACTTCGAACGAAATGGTGCCCACCCTTGTGGTGATGTTGCAAATCCTGCTGAGTGGATGTTGGAAGGTAAGTCATTATGTCTTCTTCAGTTCATAATGTAGAGCTAACAAACAATTAGTTATTGGTGCTGCCCCTGGATCTGAAACTACCATCGACTGGCCACAAACATGGAAAGACTCGCCTGAACGCCAACAAGTCAAAGCTACCTTGGCAGAAATGAAGCAGACTCTATCGGCGAAACCAGTAGAACATGATCCTAATGCGCTCAACTCTTTCGCTGTTGGCTTCGGGACTCAAATGTGGGTTGTACTACTACGTGTCTTCCAACAATACTGGCGTACTCCATCCTACCTCTACTCGAAAACTCTTCTTTGCACATGTGTCGGTCTCTTCATCGGTTTCTCCTTCTGGGATACAAAGACCTCTCTTCAGGGCATGCAAAATCAACTTTTCGCCATTTTCATGCTTCTTACTGTAAGTCTCAAAATAAATATTTACTCCTTCTAAGCAAAAATCTAACTTGGTGCTAGGTCTTCGGTAACTTGGTCCAACAAATCATGCCCCATTTCGTCACTCAACGTTCTCTGTACGAGGTTCGCGAACGTCCATCAAAGACCTACTCCTGGAAAGTCTTCATCCTCTCCAACATCATTGTTGAGTTGCCTTGGAACAGTCTCATGGCCGTCCTCATTTTCGTCACATGGTATTATCCCATCGGACTCCAAAGAAACGCCGAAGCAGCTGGTCAAGTCACCGAGCGCAGTGGCTTGATGTTCTTGTTTGTCTGGTCATTCTTGTTGTTCACTTCGACCTTCACTGATATGGTCGTCGCTGGTATGGAAACTGCTGAGAATGCTGGCAACGTCGCCAACTTGTTGTTTTCTCTTACTTTGATTTTCTGCGGGCATGTTCATTTCCTCTGTCCCCTTCTATATATGCGATTAGTTAGCTAACCCACCACAGTGTCCTCGCTACCCCCACCGCGCTCCCCGGCTTCTGGATCTTCATGTACCGCGTCTCTCCTTTCACCTACCTCGTCAGCGGCATGATGGCAACCGGTCTCGCCAATACCAAGGTCGTCTGCTCGTCAATCGAGTACCTGCACTTCAACCCGCCGTCGTCGCAAACTTGCGCGCAGTACTTAGAACCGTATATCAAGCTTGCAGGCGGCTACTTGAATAATCCGAACGCGACGACAGATTGCGAGTTTTGCTCTGTTAGCGATACGAATGTCTTTTTGGCGGCGGTGAATAGTCATTATAGTGAGCGTTGGAGGAACTGGGGCATTTTGTGGGTGTTTATTATTTTCAATGTTGCGGGCGCGATTGGATTGTATTGGTTGGCGAGGGTGCCGAAGGGGGCGAGTAAGGGGGATAAGGATGATGCTAAGAAGGTGGAGGGTGAGGGCGAGAAGAAAAAGTGGTTTGGGAAGAAATAGATGAGGTTTAGATTTAGATGAGGGTTGTTTTGTTTGGTGCGGTTGGGGTGGTTTCTTCATAGATGGTGGAGTGTTTGATTGATTGTAGGAGTAGAAGTTGTGTATATATTCTTGTCTCTACTATTGGAGTGGGATCTCTACTATTCAGGTGGGAGGCGGGGGGTTTAGATTTCTAGTTTTATACCATTCATGTTATTTAGTTGGAGGATAGGTTATGAAGACGACTTTAATGAGGGGATGAATGGATAGATGTTAAAGATGTGGAAAAGGGATTGGGGGATAGATTAGATGATTTGATTGAAAGAAAGATTCTGAGAGATCTTATGGTCTACCGTTCCTTACTGTTGTGTTGTTGACGATGAGCTCATTGCTGCTGCAGTCAGTGAACACCAAGCCGGTATTATTTCGGGACCGTCAATTGCCGAGTATTGGAGTCCCCACATAAGAAGCCGATCCCCCATCTTGTACCGTTACGTTACTCGTGTCTCCAGAACGTGGGGAGTTGGAGGGAGGAAATCCAGTCGTCCTACTTGTTTTGCCTGGGCAACCACCGTCGGTTGTATTGGACCTGCCTCAATGTAGCCATTGATGTACATGGCACCCCGCAATACCCCACAACCTCTCCTCAACAGAGTTTTCCATCGTGCAGCTGCAGACTTCGCTCTATGGTGGGCGAGTATATGCCGATTTGCCGAAGCATGATCGCATTATACTTGTATATATATCAAGCTTAGGGTAACTCCGCCATTATACGTTGCGCATGCTTTCAGCACCTCAAGATGTTGTCTCAAATATTTCTCGCAGCATTGAGTCTACCCGCTCTCGTACTCTCGCATCCTTCTCCTGTCGAGGTCGTCACAGAGAAAGTTTGTGTTGTGGAGCCATGCCCCGGCGGCGGTGATAGTGCACCAGCTATCATCGAGGCTTTCAAAGAATGTGGTCATAACTATGGACACAATCACGGGACTGTTCGTTTTCTGAACGAAACATACAACATCAAATCCGTGATGAACACGACCGGCCTGTCTAACGTCGATGTCGATCTTCAGGGTACTCTGTTGTGGGATCAGAATATTCCATACTGGCTGAACAACTCTCTTCCTGTAGGGTACCAAAACCAGAGCAGCGCTTGGTTGTTCGGTGGAAGCAATATTCATTGGGATGGTCATGGTTATGGTACGTTGGACGGCAATGGAGAGGTCTGGTATAAGTTCATCAATGGCACAAACAACTATCCTCGCCGACCGCATCAAATCACCTACACGGGCGTCACGGACTCGATATTCGAGGGTATCAGATTCGTGCAGAGCCAGATGTGGACGATGACTGTTATTCATGCCAAGAATGTCTTATTGGAGAATATATATGTCAACAGCACTGATGTTCAGCCCGTCGGCTTTGAGTTTAGCAGTCTCAATGTAAGTTTTAACAGCATGAATGAAATGCAACACGTACTAACATTGAGACTAGACTGATGGTGCCGACACTATTTATGCGGATAACATCACTTTCCGTGGTTGGACAGTAGACAACGGCGATGACTCCATCTCCTTGAAGGCGAACTCCACCAATATCCTTATTGAAGATTGTGACTTCTATACAGGTCTCGGAGTCGCCATTGGGAGTATCGGCCAATATGGTAAGCACTTCACTAGACATCCACTCTCCCTCCTTTTCTCTCCCCGTAGCTTCCTGAACCTAACATCCCATGACAGAAAACCGCTTCGAAATCATCGAAAACGTCACCGTCCGCAACATCCGCACCTACAACATGCGCTACGGCGTCTACATGAAAACCTGGACCGGCATCTCCACGGGCTACCCACCTAACGGCGGCGGCGGCGGTCGCGGCTACGCCGCCAACATGACATTCGAAGACTTCACTCTCTCCAACAACACCGGGATCATCGGCGTCACGCAATGCACATCGTATAACGGCGCCAGCGGCGGGTGCGACACGTCGCTTTTCAATCTGCGGGACTATACGTTTAGAAACTGGTCGGGAACGGCGACGAGCGATGTGATTGCGGAGCTGCAGTGTAGTGGTGCGGCGCCGTGTACGGGCGTGGTTATTGAGGATGTGGGGGGGATTTTGGATACCGTGAATGGTACGAGGCCGGCGGCGTATTTGTGTGATTCGGTGAGGAGTCCGGTGGGGTTTAATTGTACGGGGGTGCCGTATGGGGAGAATCCGAGGTAGGAGATGGAATTGTAATTTATAAAAAAAATTGGTTAATGCTGGAATGAAAAGAGATATCACAACATACATATCAAGCAAGACCTCGCCAACGCAGATTCCTACTCCCGTCCCCGCCAACATGACCCCGAACAACCACAACATACAAACGTGTCCATTCATTCGCGTTAGAAACCAACAACCCGTTTTTCTTCCACCTCTGAGAAAACTTCATCGCAGAACTGTACTACACCTCGGTACTTCAACCCCTCTTCACCCCAGACTTCGAGCACGTCATCGGCAATGCTAAATTCGACATTCCCTCGCTTTCCCGCGTCTGATTGGCGCCATTAGTTTTCCCATCGGCGCTGTAAGTTGTTTTGAGGATGGATATCCGAACACAGCACCACCACTTTCGTCGGCGCCCGCAATTTGGAGTGAGCTCGTCTGTATCCGTAGGCTAGCCGCTTGGCAGGAACAGGAACTTCGACCCTTGGCACGCAATCTATCCCATCTTGTGAATGACGATCATGTGGAGAGGAAAAGTTCGAAAATGGAGAGATTGCGATCGCTGAAAAGCTCGGACAGAGGAGTACAGTATTTAAACCTCCTTGCTTCTTCCTGTCCTGCTTGGGAAAAAAGACTCAAAAAGCTACTTTGCTTGTTCTTTTCTCCCGACACACACACACACACACACACTATGCGTATATCCTCTATTCTCCTCGCCGCCAGCACGGCCGCTATAGTCCATGCCTCCGTCTCCTGTCTGAAAGTCGGTGCTACCGCGACTGCGAGCTGGACGAATTCGGCGGGGAAGGCGTGCTCGTGGAGTGGTGCTGTGGGAAGCAATTTTGGGACGAATGCGGGGAATGGGGGGGAGTGAGTTTGGTTTCTTTTGCTTTGGGGTGGTTGTGCATGGGAATTGAGTCATAGATACATACTAACGCTCAACAGCTATAGTTGCAACGGCCGCTGCGGCGCCGGATGTTCTGGGACGGCGTTGGGGAATTACTAGTAAGTTGTAATCTTACTCTATCCTCTTGTTCAGTTCAGTTGAATATAGATACTGACCAGACTGTCTGTGAAGCACGCAGGATTGCTTCAGTCATGATATATGCTCCTGGTTTAACAATGCTTCGGGCGGGGCGAGGTATGTTTGGTGGTGTATATGTGTCTGGTAATGAATGTAGTGGCTGATGGAGTAATGTAGTGATCCGAATTGCGGTGCTGCGTATACGGCTGCGGAAGATGATTATCTTTGGGGTGGGATTGATGGGTGTAGTCAGACGAATCCGAGTTTGGCGGCGAGTGCGCCGAAGGGGACGCCGGTTTGCGTGTGAGGGGGTGGGAGGTGGGTGGATTGAGTGGAGGAGGATTTGGGGGTTGTGTAAGACCCAAAAGCGACGCGCCACTTCTGAGAAGTGATAATTGTGGCCTATGTGGCTGGGTTCTGCTTCACAGATTGGAGATGAGAGATGAGGTGTTGGATGTATATAGGGGATTGGTTTTTTGAGGTTGAATAAAAGTTTGGAAGTTTGACAGTTTGGTATTAAGGTACGAAGTAGTGTGTACTGTAAGTCAATTGGAAATACTACGCTAACCTGACATTGTTTGGGGGCTGTTCAGGGCATGTTCGCGAACTACATTTAAGTTATTTTGAGATGATACGGATTTCAAAAAACACACGACGAAAGGAACCTCAAGTAAAGAGATTTCATATTTTTGAGAGCAGTTGCATTCTTATTTGGTTGCTTGAAGAATAGGAGACGCATTTACCTACAAGTAGCAGAGCTACCACTGGAAGATATTCGGTCGTCGGATGGAGTGACTGACACTCGACGAAAGACAAAGAGACAAAAGAGAAGCTCATGGCAAGCCATCATGATTCTGTCCGACAGCATGATTATCTCCCACACCAGGATTCTACCCCATAACATAATCCTCCTCAGGATAACCCCGCCCCGGTGAATCTCCCCGTCTTACCTCCTCGCTCTTCGGCAGCAATCGAGGCCCTCCCGCCTCCGGATAAGAGTACATTTCAGTTGGATCAATCGGGCCATACGTAACCGCTTCATCACGTGGAGCATGCGTTGCGGTGTATAAATCTAGCTGCTCACGGTTACAACCAAGAAACAGCAATGTGCTATGCAGAGAGCCGTGTAGTGCGGGGCTGCTCAGTACGTTTCGGCAGTGCTTAAGCATCATATCAGTACTGATGCTATGAGCCTTGTTGAGAAACCCTGCGCAGATGGAGATCCAGGCCGTGACTTCGAGAGGATCGAAATGCGATTTGTGTTGGCGGAACTCGATGGTTCTTTGGACATCTAGAGTTTTGGGACCGTTTTTATCCGATAGTGCGAGGAGATTATATGTTAGTCTGGGTAGTTGGTCTGGATAATTGCTCATGAGCAAGACCAACTCATCGATAGTTTGACTCTTCTCTATAACTTCTAGTCCACCAATTAAGTTCCGATGACCCCGCATATACGCAATTGTCGAAGCTAAGGAGCGTGTGTTGATCATAGCAGGGTATCTAGAGCCGGTTTCAATGTAGTTCTCGAATCGGGGTGGGTGAATCTGCGATATTGGTTGCTCGAATGTCCATGCCAGAAGCGCGAAGTTAATCAGAGTTTTCCAGGGGAATGAATTACCTGCGTTGCCGATATGAACATGAATCGCAGCGTCAACATCACAGATAATCATATAACGATCACTCATCATCTTAAGCACATCAGCTACCCTCTTCAAGGAAGCTTCAGTAAACGGCATAGGCGGACTTTGGATCTCCATCGGCAGAAGAAAATATCCATGCTGGTACCCACCATCATGACTTTTCTTGTCCATAATCGTCCATATCTGACGCCCAAATTTATTTGCCAGCCCTGGTTCACGGCGGGGCCTTCTTCGTGCGTCGAGGCCGGGGACGTGGGTTTCGCAGCCGAGAGTTTGGAGACTTTCTGCGATGTGGTCTCTGGCGTTCTGAGCCCAGATTACGCTCCACTGTTCAAAGACCTGTAGGTCAGCGGTTTCGTACCACGCGTCTGCATCTGGGTTCTCGAGACCGACGGCGCCGGGAGGGCGGATGGGCTCGTAGACGAAACGGTCGTGGCCGCGGTGGGGGTCGGCGAACGAGGTGGGGAGGACGGCGAGGTCGAATTGGATTTGGAGACCGAAGGTTAGGTCTAAAGCGGGGGATTGCTGGCGAGTTGATCGATGGCGAGTTGAAGATGCCATGATTTCATCGGTTGATGATGTTGAGGTTTGCAGACGGAATTATTGTGAGTTGTAGAAGTGATGATTATTCTCAGCTAACTATGAGATCTTAAGGACTTTTTATAGACTCGTTTGACTGACCAGATTTACATGCAAACAGTGCAAACTTAGGTCTTGTTTGTATATACCAAACAACTAGACAAACGGAAAAGACAATATTCGCAAACTACAAACGGAAATGAGGGTATTCGCAAACTTCCGTACGTTTGTCTCACAACTATCGAGCACTCAGAAGGTTATATAAAGAGTAGGTGGAAAATTGTTCAATTTTTGTTCAATGCTGGACTAAAATTTTACGAGTCTAATTCTTCACTAAATACTGTTTATAATAATATACGGGGGAGAATCGAATTCCCACCGCTGGTCGTACAGCATTTCCAACTACACAGTTAGTATAGGAGAAGTGGTCCATTGACAGATGTCCTTTCTTCCTCCAAAATAAGCCAATGACATGATTGATCCGACATCATGCAGCACACCTAAATGTTTGACACTACCGTCAAGATTAAGTATTTCATTATTCGACAATCCACCTAGACTCAACCTAGCCCGGCAGGCTTCTTGAAGCAACTAATCACCAGTTTAATGCAGCACTGCCTTCACCGTCTCTTGCCAGAAGGTCATTGCAGTGGCTAATCACCAGTTCAATGCAACACTGCCTTCACTATCTCCCAACTTCATGATTCCACCTACACAGTAACAGAATACGACTTCCCCATCAACGTATCTATCGGCCCCTTATAAGCCACCCCATCCACGAAAAACGGCGTCCCCGCCTCCACCCTCAAAGCCAACGTCCCTCCCAGTTTCGACACAACCGTCGCCCCCACCAACCTATACCCCTCCCACTTCAAATCCACCACAAACCCTCCCCTCGCCACCAACCCCTTCACACTCCCCTTCGCCAAAACATTACTCGGCAACGCCGGTGCCAAATGCACCACTCCCGCATGACTCTGCACCAGCACTTCCGTAACCGCATTCACCAACCCCAGATTCCCATCGATTTGAAACACCCCATCATTCAAATCGAACAAATTCGGCGAGAGGTATACGCTTACTAAGTTGCAGATATGATACACAGCTTCGTTTCCCTTCAGCAAGCGCGCGTAGATTGCTGCGGCCCATGAGCGCGACCAGCCCATGTTTCCGCTTCCGTTGTTCATGCGCCGGTTTATAGACACGAGCGCGGCGTTCGAGAGCGTGGTGTTAAGTAAAGGACTGATTTGCGTACCCGGGTGCACGGCCACCAGGTGCGAGAGATGTCGGTGTCCTGGGTCGGTCTCGGTGTATTCGCCGGACCATTCGAGGATTTGTCCTAGGGTGCCGATTTGCGGGGGTTTGATTTTACTAAGGTAGGTTTTCGCTTTCGATACTCCAGCCGTGCTGCCAGTTGCGGTGGAGAGTTCAATGAAGCCTTTGAAGAGCTCGTAAAGCACTTGGCGGTCGTGAGCGGTGCCTTGATCGATACCTACTGAGGCGTTGGGGATCGATTTGTTGGCTGGGACGCGGTATGCGTTCTCGGGGGAGGCGCCGTAGCTGGTGGCGTAGAAGCCGTCGGGTTTGAGGATTAGGAAGTCGTAGAAGAAGGTTAGTGCGTCGCTTAGTATTGGAAGAGCGATGTTTGTTGCGAAGGTGTTGTTTTTGGAGAAGCGGTAGTGCTCGATTAGTTGGAGACTGAGCCAGGCGCCGCCCATCGTGTTCGCAGACCAGTAAGTATTAGAATCCTGTGGCGCACAGTCGCCCCAAATATCGGTGTTGTGGTGGCACACCCATCCGCTGGCGCCGTACATTGTCTTGGCTACATACTGGCCGCGAGTTTGCATACGGCGAAGATGATCGAAGACAAGGCTGTGCGTCTCGGCAAGATTGGTTGTTTCAGCGGCCCAGTAGTTCATCTGGATGTTGATATTAATGGTGTATTTAGACCCCCAGGGCGGGTTGAAATCATCATTCCAGACTCCTTGAAGATTTGCGGGCAAGCTTCCTTCTCGAGAAGAGCCGATGAGAAGATAGCGGCCGTAGTTGTAGGTGAGAACGAGAAGCTCTGGGTCATATGTGATGTTTCCGTTAGAACGCCAGTTTTCGATACGTTTTCCGGTCTCGACTGTCCCAGCGACCCCTGAGTTACCCAAGTCAAGTGATACTCGTCCTGCTAGACTTTGATAGTCTGCTACTGCTCCGCTGTAAAGTGACGACCATCCTGCAGCTACTGCTTTATCGAGCTTGCTGTTCACAATAGTTGATTGTTCCGCTGCTGTTGGGTACCGGAACGCGGTCTGGGCATCGAAATACACGAAGACTTCCTGACTTTTAGATATCATCAAGCCCGTCGAGTTGCTTTTCACGGAACCTGGAGAATCAGTATACTGCCGCTCCGCTTCCCCAGATTTCGCAGACTGCGGTACTTACCAGTACTTGTAACCACTCTGATGCTGGACGTAAAGTTCAGCGAGGAATCAGCAGTCGCCCCGCCGACCATTGTGATAGACGTTTTATTAAGGCCAACATTCACAGCGTGCTGTGCCTGATCTCTTCCCAGTGTGATGTTGAAAGATAAAGCCCCAGTACCATTCGCAACAAATCTGAACCCAATGACACCCAACGGATAGCTCGCAATAGCCTGCCTCGTATACTTCGTCCCCTTATACACATACTCCACCTCACTAAGCCCCGTCTTCAGATCCAAACTCCTATTATAACTCGACACCCCCTCCGAAGCATGACCAAACTGCAAAAATACACTCCCCACCGGTTGATAAACCCTCTCGCTCGACGGCGTCCCCGGCATCTTCGAGTTCCAGAGATTGTCTGCGCCACTAATGTTCCCCGAGTTGAGATTCCCTACAACTTGTGGGAAGGCAGATAGAGCGTTTGCATTAACGCGGGCTTGATATCCTCCACTCCAGACCGAGTCTTCGTTCAGATCGATTCGTTCTTGCTCAATACTTCCAAACACAACAGCGCCGAGACGACCATTGCCGACTGGGAGACCTTCCTGGAAGGTGGTTGCTGGCGCGCTGTACCAAAGCTTGGTTGAGGCTTCGGAGATGGCGGCGCTGCAGCCAAGCCAGCAACTAAATGCGACGAGGAGTTTGAGCTCCATGATGTTGTGTATTATAAAAAGAAGTAAGAAAAGAATGACCAATTAGTCACATCAACAGAGCTGTGAGTAGTCCTTTGAGACTTATATATACGAAATTAGCAACATGATTCCCACACATTAGCCAAAACTTCTGACTCCTATTGACGTCGCCGATCTCCTTCTTGTCACACAGTAAATTTTTCCCGAGTGGGGACATTCGTTCTAATTTGTAAAGGCGAAGATCAGAAAAATTAATACGCCCGCATCATGGTGACATCGACTGAGTTTAAACAAAGTCACTGCATACACATGTCGCTAAACATATCCAAGCCCACGATCTTGCTTTCCCGGCCCAACATGGTTCGTGCGGATAGCTTCCCAAAGCCCACAGTATCGTACCGTACCTGTCTAACGCCGGATAATATGCAGCGGGGGAGACACTGCCGAGAATACGAACAATGCGGGGTGCGGAGAGGCTACTCGAGTATTTATCCACAATCGAGCTTTCGGAAGGGGAATGATCAGCAAGGGACGTATTGGGATGGTGAAGCGGGGAGCTTGAGATCAGTGAAAATATCCGTCCACCAAAGAGCTTTGAGTTCGAGTACGCGATCATGATTTGACTCACCTTGCTTCTTGAGATTTTATCCTCCTCTTCCTACCATGTAACGGGAAGAAGCACCAGATATCCATCTATCACTCTCAATGCAGAAGCCCCTTATTAAAATTCTTTTTTGCATTGACTGATTCGTTCATTCACTCCTAAGCTATCAACTCTATCAAACCTATCACCAGTAACCACCCCTTTATCTAGTCACTCACTCAATCCCATCGACTGAAACAACCTACCTACCAATTCACCCTCATTCCACCTCCACCTCATACTTATCCCCCAGCTCATCACAACCCCCTCATCTCATCTCATTCTTCATCCCTCCCACCCCCAGCTCGGAATCAATGCGATCTCCTCCTTCCCCTCCCCTCCCCCCAAGCCGAATCTTAAAACCAGTACCAAAGCAAAGAAAGAGAGAGAAGAAAAAAAAACGCCCCATCTCACCCACCTACACCCGCAATGAAGACAGACACCCCAAATGAACTGCTAATGAGCTTATGAACACAAAGCTTGTACCTATCTCCACAGCCCCAAAGAAGGAACTAAAACCACCCTCTCCTGTGCCATCCCATCTGAATATCAATCTCCTTTCCTCTGACCGTTCCCCTATCTTGTCATGTCTCTTCGCAGTCTCCTTCATCCCCCTACGAACGCTGTCTTCTCTTGTGCCCAATTTCTTCCCTCCCTCTCTCTTTTCGCCATCCAATCGAATCGCAAGTCCAATAAGTACAAGTCCGAATTAATGAAGCCAAGTCCAAAGAAAATGTATCATATGATTTCGAAGTCGATCTCGTCTTGTAGTAGTCCGCTATAGGATGCCATGCAGAAAAGGAAATATGCAACTCCTCTCGCGCCAGAACAATATCCCCAATCCTTTCCCTTCCTGCAAGTAAAGACATAGGTCAAATAAGAAAATCTTATGCTCGTTCATAAGTGCCTCGCTAGCCTCTCAAGGTAAAAGTCATCGTACACATCCATACATGAGAAAAATGCTCCGCGGTCTGTTGAAACAATACTCCAAGCACTAAACATCATCATCATCCCCTCCCATCATACCTCCCGTTATGCTGATCCTCCGTCTGATGATGACTGTGATCATCCCCATCGTGATGTAAAGTCACGCTATTGAACTCCTCAAACGGATCTGGGACATTCTCGCCCGCCACTGGAGTCGCAAGTCCCGAATCGAGCGGAACGCCTTTCGGTAACGAACCAAGGGCCCTGGAACCGCTTATGTCCACACTCTCGCTCTCTTTTACGTTGCGGAAATTGACTGTGTCAATACCACGACCTTGGTGTGGGATCATGGGAGGTTTCATGTGACGGATCAGTGCCCATTGGGTAGTGCGGAAGAAGGGATGGGTTTTGACATCCGAGGCGCCAGCGCGAGCGCCTAAACGTCGGTTCTCGTCTTTGATGAGAAGCTTGCGGATGACGGATTTGCAAAGACTGGGGTTTGTTAGCTATAGATCATCATATTATTGGTTAGGATAGTTTACTGACTTTGAGATTTGTGGAGAGCCAGAATGTTCCGGGAAAGGAACATCATCTCTCAGAATATTCGCAAATGTAGCATTTCGATTCTTCCCTTTGAATGGTGTAGTGCCGAAAAGCATCTCGTACATCAAGATACCCAGGGTCCACCAATCAACTGCACTGGTATGCCCACATCCTTTAATGACTTCAGGTGCAATGTATTCCTCCGTACCAACGAAAGAATTGGTTCTGAAGTTAGCTATACATGACTTTGTATCGATCGCGGGTAATGAGTTGGTCGAAGAAGTACCGCTTCGACCAAGAATCATCGTTGGCTTTCCACCTGGGTCGGATTGCTTGGATAAATCAAAGTCTGATAACATAATATGACCAGATTGATGAAGTAGAATATCTGGACGAATTAGTGTTTGGGGCTTTCCGGGAGAATAGATTCACATACTTTCAGGCTTCAAATCTCGGTAGATGAAACCCATCAAATGCAGATACTCCAAAGCAGCCGTCACTTCCGCAGCATAGAATCTTGCATCGTCCTCAGGTATACACTTTCCTGGCCGGGTTTGTAGAGCTCTGAAGAATTCACCACCGCTGCAATATTCCATGCATAGGTATAGATGATCTTCGGACTGGAAAGAATGATACAAGGTGACGATGAACGGATGGTTACTGGTAGCCAGAATTTCCTGCTCTGCTAGCGCTCTCTTGATCTTGTTACGTTTAATCATCTCCTTCTTGCTCAATACTACACGTTGTCAGAGGGCAAATTGTTCAGGATCATTGTGACGCGTACCTTTCATGGCATAGAGCCTACTGCTCTTCTTCTCTCGCACCAAGTATACTTTTCCTACATCACCCTTTCCAATCAATTTTATCTTGTCAAAATCACTTGGTCCAACCTCCACCTCGCGTACTTTTATGGAATTGGAGCTGTATGTCCTCCTGAATGCCATATTATTTCGTATGCTCGGGGGTTGCAAAGGTGCCAGTCCATCTTGCGTAGGTACATCAAGACCATCATTGTTCTCATGTCCATCAACCAGACCCAGCATCGTCGTGCTTGCATTGTGTGCTAGCGGTTCTTTTCCCAACTCTGCCGTATTCGGTCGTTCATTGCCTTTACCCGAGAACAATCCTTGCGCGTTTGGTGCACTCGCAACTCTCCTCAGCTTTCGTGCCAATTCTTCTTTTCCTGCTGCTGTCGCTTGATCGTTTGGACCGGCAACCGTGTCGACTTTGAAGGTAGGGGTATCGGGGGGACTTGGAGGTATAGAATTTGCATCATGATGTCGTAGAGCGGGAGGACCTTGGTGTGCAAAGTATGGATTCGCGTGTGCTGTAGGGCTGACGGCATCATCTAATGCATTTCCTTCACTGGCCACGGTATGTGAGCGATTTCGACCACCGCCGGGAAAGAATTTGGATTGACGAAACGACGATTTGCTTTCGGACTTTATCGAGTTCTCATTCTTCTCGCTATGGTTGCTGGAATTGTTGATTCGAAAGAAGTTCTTCAGCTTCTGCGGGAAAGGAGAGTGGCCGTTGGCATGTTTAGAATTATTTGACGACATTGAAACACCGGACAAATTCCGCTTCTCGTTGTTGGAGGATGGCAAAGGATTCGGTGTCGATGAGTGAAATAATTGCGTCATTGAAGTCGTAGTTGACAGCTTTGACGAGAGCTGCAACTCGAGGATTAGAACTGAGTTTCGATGTGGAGGTGGGAGTTGAGAGTGGTCGTGAGGGTTGAAAGTCGAGGAAGGAGCGAACACAGGAGACGGGAAGGGAAGGTTAAAGTGCAGAAAGAATGGAGAAATGGATGGGCGAATTGCAGTTCAAGCCTGGTTTGGCGACGAAATTGGACCGTGCTTTCGCCTGTGGTTTGGCTGGTTTGGCTGGTTTGGCTGGTTTGGCTGGTGCTGGTTTGAGTGGTTTAGCGGGAAGTGGTTGGTGGTTGGTGGTTTAGCGGTACTGTGGATTCTTGCTTGCTCCGTGGCTTGCTAATCAACACCGAAATCCCCAAATCCTCGAGATACGGTGCCGCAAACCCCGATACAGGCGGAGGAAGAACTCGAACGGGGATGGCGATGGGAGCAGGCAATGGATGGAAGAGGTCGGGAGGTCAAACCGTCAAAAGAGGCCAAAAGCTGGCGTGGCGCAGTCAAGATGAGTTACGAATCTGGTGCACTTCGTAAGGTTACTGGGCACATGGGTGGGTGTATTTGATATAACTGCTTTGTAAGAGGGAAGTCGAATTGGGTTTTGCTTGGATACCTTTGGGTAATAAACGACAATCCGAACTCTCTCTTTCTGAGTCTCTTCTTGCGGACGGTCACGGCTGTGCGAGAGAAAAAAGCGGCTATACGAGCGGTTACCCTTGACGCATGAATGATGAGTATAGCTGATGTTGTGAGTATTATTTTTACTCGTCCCAAGAAAGGGAGGAATGGTCACTTCCTTATGCCATCATTGCTTTACTACATTACCCATTACACATTACACATTACACATTACACTTCAGCTGTATCTCAACTTAGACGCGTCGATAGCCTTCTCGTAACATTGCACCGATACAACATCATAGCTCTCGGACATGGGCTCCTTTCTGGATGAATGGACCTGCAAAGTCTTATTCGGGAACCAATCAATACTGAATAGCGACAGGCGTGGAAATTCAATCCCCGAGTCCTGGACGAATGTGGCCGTCAACTTACAAGTCATGAAACGTTCAATCGCTTGTCCTCTCATCCCATACCGTTTCTCCTTACCATCCATCTCGAGACATCTCATAATAGGTATACGAAGTACGTACATGTACAGCCCCGTCTAAATCCAAACTCCAGTCTGTAAAACCCACCCCAATCAACAGCCACCCGCCATCTTATCCAAACTCGCGGGCTACTCACGCCTCTCGATACCCTTCATCCGCTTAGAGATACTAACTGACAACAAGCAAGTAGGCGGAGGACATCTAGCGGAGAACACCTAGCGCTCCAATACAAAGTCTAGCCAAGATCTAATGGCGGTCCATGGGATACTAATTCGGATCTCTCATCCGTCTCGATAAGTTAGATCTTCCAAGCTACCTTTAAGATTTCTCAGACCGCACAAGGAAACAATTACTGTGTCAATTAATTCGTCCCATAGTCATGAACAAGCATCACACGATGCACCGTACTACCGAATTGTTTGTTGCATTGGTGAAACTGTACTTATAGAAGTACCTTCCATTCTCCTAATGTCCTATGCTGTCGTCCTCGATGATCTACGAAGTATAATTTACCTCACCAATGTCATATTTTCTTCGCCGATTGGTCAATTACCTCAATCAGCCACCATCATCCGGACGGACACACTTCGCTCCTTTCTCTGCATGCATGAAGAGGAAAAGTAAATCTGCTCACTTTGGTGCTTCATCCCTCGCCTACGCTTACAAAGACCAACAACATCCCTTCAAATGATATCATAATACATCCTTTCCCTCCTCGTCCACCTTCCAAACTTATTCTAGAACAATTGCGACAAGAAACTGTAGAATCCTTCCAGCCAAGCAACACGAGGATCTACAAGTGTCAGTCAACTAATTTAAACCTCCTAAGATCAACGGTTTTACGACATCAACTGCTATTGTCGTCGCTAATCTCGGCACGATCTGCCTTTGTACATTATTTGTACGACTACGTGTACTCCAGTTACCAAATCCACACCCAAACAGCAGTCAATATGAAGGTGCTCAAAAGAGCAACACCAAATGCATATGGATGTCTCGATCCTACAACCCAAACACAATATGTGATTCTGCGTGATTCGGATCTGGGGCGGCAAGTGGCCGGTTTTACCGATCGCGCTGAGCGAAACGCCTTTATCATCAAGAACGGGACGAAAGCAGGCCACAGATCAGATAATCCGGCACCCCAAGTGAAAAATCCGAATGTGAGATGGAATGGGCGAGAGTGGGAGAGTACAAGTACTGTTGCCGAGACAGGCGAGGAGAAGCAAGCATGAAATTACTGGAAATGTGTAAGTAGCTACGGAAGTACATCTGAGGCAATTAGCTTCCATCTTCCCTGCCCGAAATAATGCTCACCTCAAATGTCCATCTTACAGATATTATTACGCCTCATATTGACCTTCGCCTCCATCGTCCCACTCAGCCTCCTCTCCAACGTTCAATGATCATTTCCTTCGTTCTCATTTTCTCAAAACATAAGCAATCACGCAATCTCATCTCCAAAAACCGGAGAACATAGCCGAAGTCTGGCAGCCCTAAAAGCAAGGAAAGTATTCCGAAGCGGGCGGAAAAGAACAAAAGACGGCTCTGGAACAAACGATCGTCCACCCGTTACGACGCTGATCCGAGCTCATAGCATAACTATGATCTTGCACCGGATTCTACTGTCCGTACCGCAATGCGTAGTAGCAGTGTGGATTTGAAAGATTATTATGTTCACTGATCTTGGTACTCCTTTTCTTGAAGCGAATCAAAAGGTAGTACTATTGACTGCAGATTCAATGGTTTAGAGATAATGTTTGAAGGATGTTTCTGATCTGTCTTTCGAAGGAGATCTTGTCCCAAGTGGGGCTTGCTCCGCGAGATACCGAACATCACGTTTTTGTACATCAGATGACGAACCGTCATGTGGTATACTTGAGAACTCCAACTGTTATATGCTGATGCTCGTAACAAGCCGTTATTGATCTGCCTTCATCTTGTGGAGCTGGGTAGGCCTTATCATCTCGTATCAAGCCGCTATTTATGTGATGTCGTCTCAGAGATCTTGTAAGGTCGGATATGTCTTATCAGTTCGCAACAACACCTGCGAGGAGTCAGTGATCACAATCTTTCAGAGCTGAAAGATTATCTTACAAAAGTGCTCAGAACCTGAATTGTTGTTTGTCATGAAGATTGAAATGCCCAAGTATGATTTGATATTCGATACGATACTCGCTGAGAACAATTGTCAGACCGATATCACAAGTCTTAGTGTGTTTGCTTTGAGCACGGTATTCTTCCTTATGTGACATGATCTTACCTATGTGACATGTCAAGAACCATATCTTTCCGTCTATCGTCCACTTCGTACCAGCGATGCCTATCATACTTCGTTACTGTGAGACATGCACGGAGGGCAATTCATCAGTCGCAATCGTCGCTCGATAGATAATTGACGGGAGCAACAAAACAAGCATCAGTAACGGAGTAAAATCTGTTTTTGATTGGACATCTCGGAACTAAAATCTGTTGTGAGAGTCGGTGGCGCCTCGGCTAACGAATGGATACGCCCCCTGACAAGGAGGGGAGCTTTACATACATTTGAAAATGCAGTGGAATTCCGTTGAAGTGCATAAATGTGGCATTGTCTCATTTCCTTACGCAGCTGTGTGACTGCGGTGATCAGCCGAGTGTGACCATCTTACTATCGCTTTCATATGGCTCATTGTATATAGATATGTAGGGCCTCAACGCCTGCACATGTTTTTCCTCTTTCCAATCTCTTACCCCTCTCATTCACACTTCTTCCGCCGACTGAATCTCCTAACTCAACATGTCGGCACACATTATAACTGCAGATGACATATATATAGCTACAGATACCATCTTGCAGCATTGGTTTCTCGCAGGCTTCATAGTAGCTCTAACCTACGTACGTCTTAAAGCATTCCTTACTCGACCTTCCTTCACGACTTCAACTAACATTGTCGCAGTATCTCACTTCTGCTATCTACAGCCTTTATTTCAGCCCCCTGGCCCACTACCCCGGTCCCTTCCTAGCCAAGATTTCCGCCTGGCCCAATTTCTACTATTCATGTATCGGCTACCGACACCTTTGGATATGGCGCTGCCATGAAATTTACGGTACGTATATCTGTCTTCTCTTACGTTATCCGTCTTCATTCCTTTCCCCGATCTTTTCCCCCCATCGCCCAGCAGCCCAGCAGCTTACCGTCTCCCCCAACCCCCTTTCCTAAGCGACCCTCTCCCCAACCTATCCCACTAACACCTCCTCTCCACATAGGCCCATCTTTCCGCTACAAACCAAACGGCGTCCTCTTCAACACATCCACCGCCTACCACGCCATCCATTCTACCCGTGCCCCCACCAAACGCGCCCAGTTCTACGCCATCTGGCCCCGCGACTCGGAAGATATAAACACGTTGGAAACGATCGACAAGGAGGCGCATGCGCGCAAGCGGAAGGTTTTGAATCAGGCGTTTTCAGAGAGGGCATTAAAGGAGGCTGACGGCTTTGTGGTGGAGCATGTGGGGAGGTGGGTGCAAAGGCTGGGGGAGCAGGTTGTTGGAGATGGGACAGGGACGGTGGTCGAGGAGAAAGTAGAAAAGCGGGGTGGCTGGTCGAAGCCGATTAATATCTCTGATTGGTCGGATTGGTTGGTTTTTGATATTATGGGAGAGTTGTCATTTGGGAGGAGTTTTGGTTTGAAGGAAAAGGGGCCGAATCAGTTTAGGGAGATACCCCATACTATGTGAGTTTGATTTGCTGTCCTTTTTGCTTTTTATGCTTTTTGCTTCTGGATGTGTCGATTATGATTACGTCTGCTTTTTCCCTGGATATTCCCCAGCTATTACAGTTGCGGTGTTCTTACCTCGAGGTGAAGAACTGGGCAGAGAGTACTGGACTATCGAATTTCATTTGCTGATATCGTTCGTTTATCTATATAGTTCGGATTATGTAAAGTTTATGTACCCAGTAAGTCTTTCTTCTGATCTTTCTCTTCACATTTATTCTCCTCATTCCATTCCCTCTTACTCACTCTACCCATTCGACTCCATACAAGTGTCTGACCAAACAACCTCACTAACACCATCTCAGATAACCACATCCCCCATGCTCACCGCCTGGCTCTGGCTCAAACCCCGCGGTCTGGACGCCCTCTTCAAACTACTTCTCCCCTCATCCATCCGCAGCTACTACGAATTTATCGATTCTAGCGTCGCCTTACGCATCGAAGAAGAACAAGCTCTTCTCAAGAACGCCTCCGCCTCCGACTCCGACTCCGCTCCTACCCCCAACTCAAGAAAAGACATCTTCCACTACCTCTACACCTCCCACCCGCGGCCCTCCCTCCCCGAACTCCACTCCGAATCCAACCTCCTCATCATCGCCGGCACCGACACCACTTCCACGACACTCGTAGGACTCTGGTTCTACATCCTGCGCTCCCCTTCCGTGTACGCGAAGCTCGTCAATGAAATTCGCACGACCTTTTCTTCGGAAGAGGAGATTCGCTCTGGCCCGAAACTGGCTTCTTGTACGTATCTGTACACGTGTATACAGGAATCCCTCCGCTGCGCACCGGCTCTTACGAGCGAGTTGCCGCGGATTGTGATTGGGAAAGAGGGGCTGCATGTTGATGGGGGGTGGGTGCCTGAGGGAACACAGGTGGGGGTCGGGGGGTGGGCGATTATGCATAATGAGGAGTATTTTCCGGATGCGTGGAGGTTCAGGCCGGAGAGGTGGATTTTGGAGGAGGGGATGGAGGGGGAGGAGAGGAGGAAGAAAGAAGAAGAGATTAAATTGGCAAAGTCTGCGTTTAATCCGTTTACGATTGGGGTGGGGAATTGTGTGGGGCAGAAGTTGGCGTGGCAGGAGATGTTGGTTACGGTGGGGAGGACGCTGTGGGCGTTGGATTTGAGGTTGGTGGAGGGGGATTTGACGGGGGCGGGGGGGAGGTGGAAGGGGTTGGGGGTGGTTGGGGAGGAGACGATTTTGTTGAGGGATGCGTATGTGAGTTTGAGGGAGGGACCGATGGTTGAGGTTAGAAAGCGGAAGGGGGTATAAGTTTGAGGGGGCGAGACGGGATATGAATATACCGAGAGGATGTGCGCAGTTCGATGAACATCTGGTTTGGACAGCTAGCGGAAGAAACGGTCACCACCAATGCAAAGAGGAAGAATAGCACATAGCACATATTTAGCTCCCGGAGAAAAAGACCGGATAGCTCAACGCTTGCTACCCTATTTCTATACTCACTCATAAATCAGACTTTCATGCATGCTCTTCCATCACAACCTGTCGGGACATCCAGCTTTAAATCTACGAAAAATCCTCAATATCCACCACTTCATCGCCTACTTCCATCCCTATTTCTACCCGGGCTCAAATCCCAAAACGTAACCCAATGCCACTCCACACCCGCTTCCGCTGCCGCTGCCGCTGCTGCCGACTCAAGTCTCTCCCTTTCCACGCATTCCGGACACTTTCCCCTTTTCTCCAGGTACTTCAAGTCGTCGCCTCTGCATTCCCGTAGTTCTCTGTATTGGTGACAGAGCGCGACGACATCGGTGGGTTGTTCGTGGCCGCAGGTTTGCCATCGGCGGGCCCATGTGGTGCACATTTTCTTGGGGGGTTGGGGATTGATGGTTGAGGGATTTGGTGCTAGTGATACCGATACAGGTATCTTTGAGTAGGGGAGGTGGAAGGTGGAGCTCACTTTTTATACTTAAATGGAGATTTATGTCACATAACACACGATTCAATGAATCGCTGTCTGGCAGTCATCTTGTAATGCGAGGCCTACATCATTTCCACGTGGAACAGGTCATTCAACGTGCTCTATTCAGTCAGAAAACGATGAGCCATAGTATCCAAGAAAGAATCATGATGTAGATGCTTTCTCCCGCGGCTTCCACACAGGGTGCAAGATGCGAGAAGATGTCGTGCTTCGGGCCCTAGGTCTTCCAGTATTCCTCTACCCTCACGACCAGCAATAAAAAACACTGTATCTCGACTGAATGCACGAGTGAGTGATAGAGATCCATTCATATCAGCCGGGGAAAGGAAGATCCAGAAACTTCTTCCTGTAATTGAGGTATGGTCTGGATCTGGATATTGACCTTGACATGTCGTTTTGGAAGTCGATGTGATCATCTTTGGTCCAGCAAATTACAGAGGGCTTCTGGATATCCACCAAGTGGACGAAAAATTGACAAAATCAGATTTTCTCAAACTTGTGGTTTGCTCATTCACAACATTTCGTCCTGAGTTGTATGGGACATTTACTCAGAGCAAATGTTCTGTTCTTTTCGGCGATAGCGCTCCGACACGTGATATAATGCCAAGAATCTCGCTTAATCTAAGCTAGCGTTGGCGCGGCCCACGAAGAAAATGTATTTTGAGATCTGAATATCTGAACTTTTTCCGAACAACGACCAACGACCTTCGACAATTCCACGTTCCTCATCTCAACCGCCGACAAGATGACGAAGATCAACACCTGTATGTATTGACGTCCATTTCTCAGTTTTATCGACACTCTTCAATACCGCGAAAAAGGCAGGCGCATGTTCAATTGAGGGCAAAAGCTAATTCGAACTTTTACAGCCCTCCACTCCTCAAGGAGAAAGTCTCGCAAGGCTCATTTCGATGCCCCATCCAGCGTTAGACGTACTATCATGAGCGCTCCATTGAGCAAGGAGCTCCGCGAAAAGTACAACGTGAGTGACACCTAGTCGCGCAAATTTGTTTTCCCCTAACAAAACCTAGGTTCGCTCCATCCCAATCAGAAAGGACGATGAAGTTCTCATTACCCGTGGCACCAGCAAGGGTAGCGAGGGAAAGATCACCTCCGTCTACCGTCTCAAATACGTCGTACACATCGAGCGCGTCGTCAAGGAGAAGTCCTCTGGACAATCCGTTCCTCTCGGCATCCACCCATCCAAGGTCGTCATCACCAAGTTGAAGTTGGACAAGGACCGTGAGAACATCCTCGAACGCATCAAGGCCGGTCGCGAGATCAAGGAGAAGTTGAAGTCAAAGGCATAAATGTGGAATAAAACTGGGGATTGGGATTGGCGTGCTTTTGGGCATTTTCCGCATTGATGGCTGGCGCTATACCGGTCGGTCATGCTAGGCATAGTCCTAATGAAAATTATGGCCATTTCACATCCTCCGTGCTTGCACGTTTGGTTCCAGTGTGAAATGCTCCATGGGAGGTCCTCCCGAAGCAAGTGTGTCGCAAGACACCCGCGCAGCATCATTTTGTGTTGTGCTTTGCTATACCTGCTTTTGGGAGGTTGACCTCAACTAACATGCTTTAGGATTACTGTGAGACACTGTTCCTCCATGCTATATGTGATCACTTGCGCTAGATTATCTCCGCGTTGACATTTCAATGATTGTTTTCGAGGTATACGACTGGCGAAGAAGAAATACGAGGTTGACTTCTTTTGAAGAAAGCCTTCTCGCCTGCAGACTGTCATCTAGATTTTTTAATCAATGAAGAAGAGAGTTTGATGGTGAGAGACATTTTGCTCAAGTTTTTTTTTTGTTTTGCATTGGCTCTTCACCAACTGTCAAACACTATTGGACTTATATAGCATTACTACTTGAGAATGAAATTTGTTTCCTAGGCCTAGAACTTCTCAACATATGGTCTGACATCTAACTCCTGTGTGAAGTGTGATCTATGCTGTGTATGCAAATACCAGTAGGCATCCGCGATCTGTAAATCAATGTTAGCGAACTCAAAGTCTTACAACACCACCGAACAGACTTACAGCATCAGGTCTGATCTTTCCATCCTCAACCCCACCATTCACGGCCCATTCTTTAGTTCTGGGTATATCAATCACTCCATCAATGATCGCATGCGCAACATGCACTCCCTGGGGACCAAACTCCCTAGCTAAACTCTGCGTCGTGGCTCGCAATGCGAACTTTCCACTCGCGAATGATGACAACTGCGCGCCGCCCCGGAGGGACGCAGTTGCGCCGGTAACGATCAATGATGGCGGATGAGGGGATGATGACACGGAGTCGAGGAGGAGGGGGAGCACTTTCTGCGCGAAGAGGAAGAAGCCAGATCTGCGATAATTGAAGTTAGCCAGCAGCCCATCAACTCCAATATCAGACTTCGGATTTCTATCCACCATTCCCGTCCTCCCCTCTCCAATCACTCATAAACCAAAACAAATCAAAAGAAACAAATCAAACCCACCCATTAGCCTCATACCCCGCGGTATAATCCTCCAAACTCAACTCAAGAAACGGCTTCCGCACAAACTTGCCGCCCACATTGTAGATAGCGGCCGCGAGTTTCTTGCCCCCGAACTCCTTTTTGATCTCGTCGAAGGCGGCGTTCACGGACGCGGCCGACGAGACGTCCGTCGAGATGCCGTGCGCGATGCCGCCGGAGGAGCGGATCTCGGAGACAATGGACTCGTAGTTGGAGGGGTTGCGCGCGAGCAAGATTACGGGGTAGGTGGTTGCGAATTTGAGGGCGACGGATCGGCCTGGAAGAAGGGGAGGAGGGGTTAGATACGGGGATTTGAGGAGGGGAAGGGATTAAAGGAGGGGGGAAATACCAGTGCCGGCACCTACGCCTGCAATGATGCTGTAGAAGTTAGATGCTGCTGCGGACATGATTATAGATTCTCTGTTCTTTGGACGATTGCTATGACGAAGTAGATGTTTATATCAACTAGCACAATTCAAACGGAACTTTAATAAAGAGGAAAGGAAGAGCACGGAGGAGCTTATATAGAGAGAAAAACAATGGAATTGATCAATTAATTGATTGATAATACTCTAAAGGAACTACCGGCTACCCAATACCAACATGTAGTGAGCATATTGCATGTGTTTGGAGAATAATGACGAGATTGGGGATGAGCTTTGTAATGCTGTGGTGGGGTAGCTGCGGTGTAATGTCGAATACGCAAAAGATTAGTAATCGGGATCACTCATGGTGCTTTTGACGACACTCACTGCCAATAGGGGCGGTTTAGATGTCCAATTTTACGTGCAAGTGTGAGTTCTTCAAGGGATAGAGTATGTGCAGTATGTCCGACAAGTGCTGCTTTACATGTCCTCTAACCCAATGCCATCAACCTGCCCCAACCACTCTCCCTTGGCACCCTTGAGCAGTTCATTAACATCCACAGTACCCGAGGTCAAGTATCTCTCGCTGACACCAACATTGACACGTTGAGCCAACAATGCTCTAAGCTCGGCTCTCAGAGCCGCAACGTCTCCCTTACTCATGCCCCGCGCTTCTTTTTCCTTAATTTTCCGTCCCGTGCCTCTACCCTTCCTCCCCCCTCCCGCCGCCTCAAACTCCTCACTATCATAATCCACACCCAGCTCTTCCGCGGCGTTCTTCACCCAATCATCATCATGGCCCTTCTTTTCCTTCGCCAAAGCACTATCTGCGATTTTCTTCGCCAAGGTAACTCGTGGCTTCAAACGCGCGACCACCTTCCGGTCGATGTCTAGGGATCGGATGTAGAACTTCGATTTTTTGCCTTCTCCTGCAAGTGCATTCTGAGCATGTACCTTTGCAACCAGTCGACGTGTGCCTGCAACTTCCTCGGGGCCGCATAGAAGAATGCTGGATCCTGAAGCCGCGGCACGTGCGGTACGGCCGGATCGATGCACGTACATGTCTGCTGTGCGAGGGAGATGGTAATGTATAACTAGCTGAACGCCGCCGATATCGAGACCACGAGCTGCAACGTCAGTTGCAACCAGCACGGATCCGTTGAACTTTCCAGAGGAAAATCTTTCGATTGACCTCATTCGAGCCTTCTGAATCATCTGTGAATGTAATGCATGTGCGGGAATATTGAGGTTTTGCAGCATAGGAGTTAGCCGTCTAACGGAGTGTATAGAATTCGTGAATATGAGGGTACGCTGGTTAGGATGATGCAGAAGGAGGGAATACAAGTAGAGGTCCTAATATCGTTAGTATACATGGTTATTTGCAAGATGAAGTAGACTGACCTTCTCCTCGCCACCACACTCTACCATGCCCTCTTTTAGATTGGCTGCCATTTGTGAAATGGGATTCACGTCAACAAATTTAGGCTTATCCTCTCGGAAGTTGAGCTTTTTCAGTAGATACTCCATGGATTGACTATCATCCATCAAAGCTTGTTTGCCCTTGCCAGCGAGCTTCTGCTGTAATCCCTTATGGAAAGTTGCGGAGAATACCAGAGTCTGGCGAGACGGAAGACCTGCTTCTTCCTCGGCATCATCATCCTCGTCGTCATGGACGCGATCCAACGCATTAAGAATCTCTTCAGCCTCCTTAAAGTGCCCTTCTGTAAGAAGCCTATCTGCTTCATCAATGACCAAGAATTTAATTTGCCTGAACGACGCAGAGAGTTGATTGCTCGAGCTTATAACTTCCCATAATCGACCCGGCGTACCCACAACGATATCTGCTTTGGTTAATTGACGTTGCTGTTTCTGTACCGAGAGGCCTCCAGTAACAGCTGCAACATAAGGGCTCGTAGGTAGCCCATTGCATACAGCAGTGATATGCTCCGTCAATTGATGGGCTAATTCTCGTGTCGGTGAGAGTATCAGAGCAATGGGTGGACGCGACGTCTTCTTCAGTTCGTCCTCGTCAAGCTCGCCGTACAGCTCCAACCATTTTTCAACGATTGGTATGCCGAAAGCTAGCGTCTTTCCTGATCCCGTAGCGGCTTTCCCGACAACATCATGACCTTCGATAATTTGTGGGATTGCCTCGGTTTGAATTGGCGTTGGTTTCGAGAATTTCAACCTGGACAATGCCGACACAATCTGCGATGAAAGATCCAATGCGACCCAATCTGACATATCAATGTCCTCTTCGGCAGTTTTCTCTTCTAACGCCTCAAATACGTTCCGGACGGGGTTTTGTCTTTGCTGCACAATTTTGTCATCCGAATTGGAAGACTCTCTTTTTGGGTCGGCTTTTTTCTGGGGTTTGTCTACTTTCTCTTTCTTCTCTTTCCGTTCCTTCTTTTCCTTCTTCTTCTCGGTCTGTTTTGGCTTTTCTTCCTCAGGTCCATTATCTGGAAGCTTTACTGCGTCATTCATAGATGCTGGCACCTCATCATCATCGAAACCTTCGAATTCTTCTTCGTTCTCTTGCGCTTGGACTTTGGAAGACATCTATCAACCACAATGTAAGTATTCGCAAACAATAGATATAAAGTGCTCTTACAAATCTGACCACATCGCCCTCCCTCACAACCTCTACATCATCCACTTCTTCTAAGCCATAGAATCCCTCGGCATCGTCGAACATCTCCGGCATCTGGACCTCGTTCCATGGTAGAGAGTCAACAGCGACTTGCTTTTTCGGGGCTGTCTTCGAAGGCTTTTGGATTTTTTGACGCTTGGAAGCTTTTGAAGATCCCTTCGCATCCGTACGGGGGCGTTTCTTGTGTTCGGTAGACATTGTGGAAGTAGAAGATCGTGTGAGCTTGGGAGGTGTAGATGTCGCATTTCGCAAATCTATCTCACAACTTTTTTTCTGAGAGACCCTTGTCCATAATCCTTGCGGATATAGCCTCGCATGTAATCAGCCCCGCGCTAATTTAGCGGCAGCCTCGTCTCAAAAAATGACCCCCCGACGACCATTCTGTTTATGAGACAACTATCGCTGCTTCGTCATGGGAAAGTCTTCGAAGGATAAGCGCGATGCTTACTATAGGCTCGCGAAGGAGCAAGGCTGGAGGGCGCGGAGTGCTTTCAAATTACTACAGCTAGACGAAGGCATTAAGACCCCACCCCCACCACAGATTTCTGTGGTTTTATTTATTGGAACATTCCTCTAACTGACTTCCTGCAGAGTTCGATTTGTTCTCTGGCGTGACCCGAGTCGTTGATCTATGCGCTGCTCCAGGAAGCTGGTCTCAAGTCTTATCTAGAGTGTTGATAAAGGGGGAAAAGTTTGGTCGGACAGCATGGGAAGATCGGGAGGGAAAAGTGCTACAAAAGCTCCATGAGATCAACCAAAAAACAGCCACGGAGCACACCGAGACGAACGAATCTGCATTCAACCCAAGGAAGGATGTCAAAATCGTGGCGATTGATCTACAGCCTATGAGTCCTTTACAGGGTATCATCACATTACGAGCAGACATCACACATCCAGCCACAGTTCCATTACTACTACGTGCGCTTGATCCATCCTACGATCCCACCTCAAAATCTCAACAAGCTTCTACTCCTGTTGACCTGGTTCTCAGCGATGGTGCACCCGATGTTACAGGGCTTCATGACTTGGATATCTATGTCCAGTCTCAGTTGCTTTTTGCCGCACTGAATCTCGCACTTTGTGTCCTTCGACCTGGCGGAAAGTTTGTCGCCAAGATATTTCGAGGGCGAAATGTGGATCTCCTCTTTGCGCAACTAAGGATATTTTTTGAGCGAGTGGTTGTCGCAAAACCAAGATCAAGCCGCGCTAGTAGCGTCGAAGCTTTCATTGTATGCTTGAACTTCCAGCCGCCGGAAGGTTTCACGGCTAGTCTCGAAGAGCCCATTGGTGTGGGAGAGAGGTTGGAAAGGATGGTTGACGCATCCGTGGCTCAGGAGCCAATAGTGGCACCCATAAACATCCAGAATTTCGAAAAAGGGACCTGGTCAGAAAGTCAATCTTCATTGACCGTGCGGAATGAAGATGGTGTCTGGGAGGTTGATCTTCCAAAAGAAGAAGCGGAGAGTAGAAAAGCAGGAAGATGGATAGCTCCTTTCCTGGCTTGCGGAGATTTGTCTGCTTATGATGCGGACGCTTCGTATCACTTGCCAAAAGATCGTGTAACACTCGACCCCGTACAGCCCCCAACTGCTCCTCCTTACAAAAGAGCTTTGGAAATGAGGAAAGCTGCAGGAGGCGCTTACGGGAAGACTAATATTGGTCAGTAAAAAACGTTCATGTCCTTCTTTTCCATGGCACACGGCGTGGCGTTGGGAGTGGGTATCTTGACTATGGACGCGACATATCGCGATTGTGCATTAATTTTTGGGTCTCATCGTGATTTCAAATCCAGATAGGGCTTTCTTCAAATCGGTGATAGTACATCTATGACTTCTCAAGTGTGATTTAGACCCCGAGCAACTACAAGTCCTTCTCCAGTGAGAGAGCTCGATGAGTGCATGAAAGTTGGCATTATCTTGGCCCACACATATCAGTCGCCCTTTTCATTACCAGCATGGTCTCCACTTGATGTGAAAAGAATACTCCACAAATTAATTTACTGCTGCCATATTTACCCTCGCTTACCATTCCCACCTCCCCACTGCGGCCTGCAAACATGGTTCCAAAAAACAAAACAAGAATCTCCTTCGGACAGGATTGAACTGTCAACCTCTCGATTGCACCGCAATAAGCTTCTTAACAGTCGAACGCGCTAGCCAATTGCGCCACGAAGGAAATACTGAATGAATGGTTATTACTTTTATAGATATTTATCAAGGATAACACAATCAGCATAATGCCTCGTGTTTAGGACTCTGTCATTCTGAAATCAAACTTCATTCTTCTAAACATAACAGGAACAGTAACAAGACATATCACAGTCATGTAAACTAATCTAAACATTCAAACTGCTGGCCATGCGTTCCATATCCAATCCTCCCCAGTCACCCAAAGCATAACACATACTGCCAACATACAATTTTTTTTCCGACCTAGCCCAAACGCTTAGATTCATCTGCGTACGATTGAAATCAATAGGAAAGAAAGCAATGAAACAAAACGCTAATCAATACAATAAGCTCACAACGTGCCCTTTCCAACCAACACCGAGCACTTAAAACGCTTCCGCCACGCTCCTCCCCCTTTTCTCTCCTTCTTTCCATACTTCATCTCAATTAACTCGCGGTAACCGCAAGCCCCCTCTTCTTCAACATCGTCAAAAGCGTCGTCGTCGGCACCGGTGGCGCTGCTGTAACATCGCACGACGACGTTCCATTTCCATTTCCGTTTCCACAAGGCGTGCTACAGCTGGCGCCAGAAAGAACTCCAGACTCTACAATCGTATTTCCACACACGCACTTCACTCCGCCTTGTACTGCAAAGTATGTATAACCCACGCAGAAAGCTTCACACATGGAGCGAGTCATAGCGGGGGAGCTGAATGTTGGGCCATCCAGTGTACCGGTGTTGTTGGTGGAGCATCCGATGTAATCGAATGTGGCGGTGGCACTAGCTGTAGCGCTGGAGGATGTGGGTGAGGATAAGATCGGGCTTGAGGAGATGGTGCTCGAGCTTGGTAGCTGGGAACTGGAAGATGAGGAAGTGGATTCGGAAGAAGTGAGGGCTTCTGATGAAGACGAAGACGTTGTTTCTGCTGACTCGGAAGAGGTAAGTGCTTCCGATGAAGACGACGACAATGTTACTACTACACTCGAGGAATTTGGGGCCTCGGAACTTGAAGACAACGACTCCACGGTTGAAATCGCTGGCTCGCTTGACGAAGCTGTGGATGTCTCCGAGCTTGTGATATAAGTCGAAGACACAGCTTCAAAGTTGGTAGTGCTTGAGCTTGTCTCCGCAGAGGAAGCCGGTGAACTCGAAGACGACGAAACAGTATCGGTGCTTGGAGCTGACGAAGCATTGTTTGTACTGGAAGCGGCCGTCGAGCTTTCGGAGCTAGAGAACCGTGTAGACACAGGCAACTCTGAAGTGAAGATAGAGCCTGTGCTTGTCTGTTCGGCTGAAATCTCCGCGGTAGAGGAAGAATCCGGGTTCGCCAAAGTCGAACTAGGAAGGACAGATGTGGATGCAGAGAGGGTTGAAGATGAAGGAGCCGCAGTCTCTGAGCTGGAGGACTCTGATGGCAATTTAGAATTGCCAGTTGAAGCTGGGCTAACAATCTCTGAGGTACTTGATGCCGTGATTGAATCGAAAACACTGCTTAATGTGACCGCCACGCTAGTTGAAGCTCCGAAGCTAGCAGAACCAGTTGATTCTATGCTTGATGTTGCTGGTGTAGGTCCAGAAGCGGTAGTTGAGTCCGATTGTGATGACTGCACGTTTGTGAACAGTAAGCTTGAGCTCGTGGAGAAAGAAGCGATTTCAGAGGTCGAAGGCTCGGAAGGAGGAATACCGCTGGAGGTTGATATCTCTGCCAACAGTGTCGAAGATTCGGAACTCAAGATGACTGAGCTTGCTTCGGAAGACAAAATAGCTGGTTCTGAAGACGAAGTCGAAGTGAGGACTTGAGAAGCTGACTCGGAGCTAATAAGCTCTGAAACTGAGCTACTTAGAGCCACTGACATTACGGCCGAGGAGGGGGAAACTCCGAGATTTGATACTAAGGGAGCGGAGGTTAATTGAGTATTCAAGGCACCTTCCGATGAGGTAATGTCTAGAGTCGATGTCGACGGAACCAATGCAAGGCTGGAGGACGATTCCAAGATCACTGTGAGAATAGTGGTCGTTGCAAGGCTAGTGGTAGCTTGTGTGCTCGAAATCTCTTCGAAAGAGCTGGAAGGGAAAGTGGTAGACGCAGGTGCCTGGGACGATTCGGTTGCAGCAGCAGTCGGAGGACTTTCTTGGATAGTGGATGATATCTCCGGGCTAATCGAGATGACCGAACTAGACAAAATCGATTCCGTGGAGAAGCTCGACAGAAGGAAAGGCTCAGTGCTTGATATGACTGGTGCAGTTGTAGCTTGACTACTTGATATCTCAATGATAGTGGACGATGATTCAGCGGGCGTATTTTGTGAGCTCGAAATCAAAGTACTGGAAGGCTCCGAAGTCGATGGGGATGATTCCGAAAGGACTTGAGTTGACGTAGGAATAGCGGAGGAGGTACTTTCATTTAAGAAACTACTAGAAGGCTCCGAAGGCGCGGATGATGTTTCCGAAATTGGTTGACTTGAAGTAGGAACAGCGGACGACAGATTCTCGTTCAAGGAACTACTAGAAGGCTCCAAAGTCGATGAGAATGATGATCCCGAAATTACTTCAGTTAAAGTAGGAATAGCCGACGAGGAGATTTCGCTCAAGAAACTACTAGATGGCTGCAACGTCGATGATGGTGATTCCAAAATGGCTTGACTTGTAGCAGGAACACTGGATGAAGGACTTTCGTTCAGGAAACTACTCGATGCTTGGACCTCCGTACTTGATGCCTGAACAGCAGTCGCAGATGACGATATCTGGATGGAGCCTTCAAAGGCGGATGAAGATGCCTCGCCGGGAGATATTGTTGACGCAAATGACTGTGTACTGGATATCTGGGCTGGTGCTGATGACGGCACTTCGCTGGAGCTCCCGAGGGCAAATGATGAAATTTCGGGCAGAGAACTTGCGGATACCGAAATTGGCGTACTGAATGATTCCGCGGCGGAGGAAAGCACTGAACTCTCAACAATAGACGAAGAGACATCAGCCTGGAGGCTGGTCGAGGTCAATAGTGTACTAGATAGTTGCGGTGCTGTTGAGGACAATAATTGGCTAGGACTTTCGACGAATGAGGAGGCTGTTGGCTCAACAGGGGAAGTTGGTGTTGTGGTTATCGATTCTTCAGAGATCACCAAAGATGAAGAGAACGAAGCCGGTGGAGTGAAGGAAAAGCCTGGGCCTTCAGTGACAATCGATAGGGATACAAATGCCGAAGTACTTGTGGGAATAATCGATGAGCTGAACACATCTGTGATGCCATCGAATGTCGACGTAACTTCAGACACTCTAGATGAGCTGGGCACAGACCAAGAAGCTGTTGCGAAAGTAGTGAATAGGCTTTCGGACAAGATTTCTGACGAGCTGACTCGAATGTCCGAGGTGCTCAGTGACACTGGCAAGCTAGTTGCTGCGCCTTCAAAGACACTTGAGGAAATAATTTGAGAGGGCTCGAGCGACTGGATAGAAATTGTGGCTTCCTGTGATGAAGCGCTCGTAAGACTAGTCGGGGCTTCACTTGTTGAGCTAGATGCTTCTGGTGCGAATGTCGAAGACGCCGGGGCTTCAAGGCTGGAGGAACCGATCGTAGAACTACCGACTACACCGGAAGTCAGGCTAGTCAAATCAATCAAAGTAGTCGAAACTGGAATTTCTGGAATTGATGTGCTCTCAAGAACTGGTGAGGTGGAGGTCGAGGAGATTGCAGCAGATAGTGACAGACTCTCGGAGATGGCGGAAGAAAATGGAGAAGCTGGAGAAGAGAAGATAATGGATGGTGCTGCGCTTGATTGTGGCACAGATAGTGACAGACTCTCTAAGGTGGCGGAAGAAGGTGGGGAAGACAAGATACTTGACGGAGCTGCGCTTGATTGCGGCATAGATAGCTCAGGCGTAGACAGAGATTCTGTGGTAAAGATCGTCTGTGAAGGAGCAAGAGAAGTCTGTTCTTGCTGCGAGCTCGTAGCGGAGAAGCTGACGATTCCATTGCCAGGAGGAATACCACTCGCTTCGGAACTGATGGCGGCTACAGACGACAAAGTAGAGCTCTCGACGGTGGTGAAAGAATTACCCTCCACACTCGTTGAGATGAGTGAACTTTCAGGGAGACCAAAAGAGGACGTTGCGGGCAAGCCCTCTGAGAGACTTTCTGATGCCAATGAAGACGATATCGGACTACCAGCCGAAGTGAGCGTAGAGCTCTCTGAATTAACTGGCTCAGAGGAAAGAGCTGAGCTAGATATTCCTGATGATTCAAGGGATAGCCCAGATGAACTAATAGTGAGAGGCGCAGAGTTCAAGCTACTAGTGATTGAAGCAGAGCCGCTAATGCTCTCAGATGCTACGAATGATAACGAGGCTACTTCTGCCGACGTACTGGAAGCTGCGGCGCTGATCGGAAGACTGGATATTACAGGCTCTGCGCTCGAAGCGCCAGAGGAACTTGGCTCCACGCTGAAGCTCAGTGACAGTTCAATGCTTGCAGACACCGATTCGGATAACATTTCGGATACCGTTGCGGACGTAGTAACAATAGATGCAGAAATGCTTCCTAAAGGTGTGCTTTCTGGTGCTGAGGTAATCTCTGAGGAGCTTGGAGTAGCCTCAGCACTTGAGCCTGGGATCGAGAGACTTAGAGATTCGATTCCAGATGATGGCGCGAAACTAGAAGATGGTATGCCAACTGGTGTGCTGCTAAATGAAACGGATGATTCAAGGGCCGTACTTAATCCAGAAGAGGAACCGATGATCGTCACTGATGTTTTGCTTGAGACCGTTGGGGATTCAACTAAGCTAGAAGTCGTAGCACCTAGCTCAGAGGAGAATGGAATCGAGAGGATACTAGATGATGGGAACGAGAGGATGCTAGACGGCTCTCCGGTGAAAGTTGGAGCAGCACTCGAGAAGGCATTGGTCGTAGACTGTTCCGCCGAAATTGTGCTACTTTCGCTTCCAGAAGGACCAGCACTCGCGATAGTGGAAGATTCCAAACTAACACTGTTCTCTGGTGAGCTTGGTGAGGCAGAAGATACTGTCTCTTCGGAAGAAACACTAGCAGACGCGGACACCCCGTTTGAGACAGCGCTAGACTCTGATACAGGGGTAGATGGTAATGCGTTTGATGGCACAGGAACTGTACTGATGTCAATCTCCGAGGTTAGTGGAGCGGTTCCGCTGGTGACAATGAGTGACGAGAAGGGAGAAGTCTCTGGTGCAAGACTGCCTACGTTGCTAGTTTCCGCAGCTGTTTGGACTGACGTATCGGAGAAACTGCTTTGTGCCTGACTCACGGCAGTCGTGGGGAGAGAGGCAGCGGTTGATTCTGGTTGGACAGAAGCTTCAATGGCTCCAGACGTTAGATATGACTGGAATATCTCGCTGAGCGTAGTAGACGGCAATGCCGAAGTAATCGTGTTGCTAAACTCGCTTTCAATAAATGTCGACAAGAGCGGGTTACTGCTAGCCAATTCAGCTGAAGAGGAAGCAGCAAGACTAGGGCTAGTAGTCAAAACAATGGGCTCGGAGGTGGACGACTCGAAGCCACCAGTGATAAAAGAGGTACCCGTTACCAGGTTGTTACCAAGTGGAATTCCACTGCCTTCAGTACTAGATTCTTCCGTAGACGAAGTCACCGGGCTAAGCGAGGGTGAAAATGCTGTGAGGATACTTGATTCTCCGGGTACTTGAGAAGAAACGACTAGGGTGCTGAATGCTTGCGTCGAGGACGGAGCACCACTGCTTCCCAAGAAACTGGATGAGAGGCCTACAGCAACAGAGTTGACGCTTGACGACGATGGTTCTTCGAAGGAGCTGAAGATTGTCTCGGATGGCGACACCTGGAAAGAGGTAATAGAAGCAGCCGAAGAAAGAGGAATGATGTCACTAATTCCGATAGACGACGACAGCGAAGCGGAGACTTCTGCTCCAGATGAGGTGGCCACAATTTCCGGGGTACTCGTTATTAAGGATTCTATCGAGGATTGAGAACCTTCGATAGAGCTAGATGGTGCTGCCGGAAGAGTACTGGATACTTGACCAACAATTACCTCCGAGCTGGCAGAGGAAAAAACGGCGCCATTACTCGAAACATCTGGCTGGGTCACAACGGACGATATTCCAATATCTGGAATAGATGTTGAAATTTCTTCTGAGACACTGAATGCTGCTGACGATGACGGGCTAGGTGCGGTCGAGATCGTACCAAGGTTGCTGCTGAAAGCTACCGTAGCGGAAGGCTCGGCTGCAGTGCCCTCAACACTTGATATGATTGATGAAAGTATGCTAGAGACGAAGGAATTTGAGGGCGTTTCGATTGGCACTGATGCGAAGGACACACCGTTGCTCTGTGACTCAATTGGGAGAGTTGAAGACTGGCCTTCACTCGTCTGGGCTGTATCACCAATACTTGTTTCGCTTGCTGTAATAGCAGTTACGAATGACGACGCAGGTTGACCGAAGGTAGTGCTCAGCGACGCAGAGGATACCTCAAGTGAGCTTATGGTTGGCTCGATGCTCAAGCTGGAAACTCCTGAAGGTTGGTTTGACACCGTCTCAGGAATACTAGTCGATTCTTTTCCGCCAGGTATTGAGCCACTATTTACAGTTTCGACTGTAGTGCTACTTTCTGCAGCAAAAGAGATGGTGGATTGCACGAACGGTGATACGCTAAAAGTAGATGTCACAGCATTCCGGATTAGCTTATATAACACACCGGAAGTGAATCCAGCACGTCTTCTGAATCTCCTGGTAGGGGTATCGCCTCCGCAAATCTGACTGGGATTACCAGAGCAAGGAGTATTACAATTACTGTCTGGTTGCACATTTTCAATGTTGTCAGAACAGAAACAACGGCCTGGCTGAATGAGGGCATAGGTATATGAGTCTCCATTGTCAGCTGTTGAGCAAAACAAGTCACAGTGGGTTGGTGTATCCGTTACCGCAGGATCAGTGCTGCTGATCGGTGCAATGAGTGGGAAGCCGGTATTTCCAGGGTCCGAGTAACATCCTTGAGCCTGGTAACTTCCATTACCTGCTGGTAATGCGACATCTGGTAATATACTTGGTTGGGAGAAAGAAGTGGCTGATGAGCTGGAACTTGATGAGATTGTGGATGATACGGCAAACGACGGCTCAAGAGTACTTGCGACAAAAATACTGGATGGTGCACCAGTACTATCAAACTGTGACGAAACAAAGCTGTTACCGGCCGTCGCAAGACTAGATAGACTTGCACCAATCTCAGATGCGAGCGTACTTGGGCCAGCATTGGTAAATTCAGGCTGCGATGCTTGGCCGGAACTTGAGAGACTGAATGTTTCGGTCAGGACCAGAACCGACGAGATGAGAGTTTCGGTTGGAATTGTAAATTCAGAGGAGATGATTGGAATGCTTATCTCAGAAGCGGAGAGAACAACGGTGGGTACGGATGCTGCAAGAGAACTTTCCAAAGCCGAAGTTCCTGACGGAAGGCCAACCTGTGAACTGGTTTCGGCTCCAGAGGTTTGACTTGATAACTCGGCAGGAGTGCTTGCCGCTCCAGAAGTTTGGGGAGACCCTTCAAAGATACTAGTTGAGGATATTTCTATTGATTGTGAGGAGCTTGGTGCTGAACTGGCAGTGTTCGTGTTCAAGGACGTTCCACTCCCTACGTTATTCACAGGTGGGATTCCACTACTTTCCGCGCCGGAACTGGCGGCTGCATTTGTAGTTATGGTATCCACGAAAGATGCCGAGGGAGTGAAAGTTGAAAAGCCACTTGTTGGCTCAATGGAGAGCTCGAAGCTTTGTGTTAAGAACGAGCTCTGGGTTGGAAGTGCACCATCAGTTGACAGCGGGCCCTTGGAACTAGATGCGCTTATACTGACAGGTGCGGTTGAAAACTGGGAATATGACGTATCCAGTGCAGATCCGCTAGAGGCTTCAGAGGCAACAGCGCTTTCTGGGATTGATGACTGATCCGCAATTGTCGACAAAGAGGCAGAAAATTCCAGTGATGTGCTAGGCAACGCCGCCGGTGACAGAACTGTTGAAATACTAATGAAAGTTGGCGAGAAATATCTAGTAGATACCTCAGCAATTGAACTCGACAAAATTTCAATAGTCGATTGCGGACCCTGCGACAAGATCACGCTAGAGGGCGAGATACTTGCTGATATAGAGGGGGCCGCAGACAGAGATTCAGCTGTTGATTGTTCAGTGAAAGATGGGAGGACAATGCCCTCACTGGTAGAAGCTCCTTCGAATGAAATTGTGGAAGACAAATCACTAGAACTACTTTGTCCCAAAGCAAAGCTCGAAACGGTGGGTGTTACCGAGCTTTCAATGACAGAGGTCTCAGCAACAAAGCTTGTCGACAGAGACGGCTGCTCTATGAAAGTAGATACAATGAATGACGGTCCTACTGATGTAGCCTCAGTTAAGCTAGTGGTGCTTTCTAGTTCGAAGGTACTTGGAGTCCTAATTAAAGATGGAAGTGTTGCTTCGACTGACGAGCTTTGTTCGAAAGCATTTGAGATACGGATTGAAGATGGTACTTCGATTGCCGAGCTCTCTGTGGTTGAAGGTTCTGGAAAGCCAATAGAAGTGATTGTTTCAACCCCAGACGAGAACTCAAATGTGCTTGGCAATGTAACCGGTACTTCAGTCGACGTAATCTGCGCGAAGGAGGATTGTGCCAGGGTCGAAATGAGGACTGACGGGACTTCAGGAGAGGAAGACGATCTAACGGCAGTAGAGAAATCGATAGAAAGAGTCGAGCCTGAAGCCAGATTGTTATTTGGCGGTATGCCTGTCTCGACAGATGAGCTTTTCTCTTGTGGACTTGAGGAAGTGGTGGTGAAAATGGATGGTTGAGTCGTTTGGGGAGCTGATTGCTCAAGACTGGAAATCGTAGATGAGAAGAGGCTTTCGAAACTAGAGGCCAGGGTCAAAGATGAATTCCCGGAGCTAGATTCGGTAGCTAGGTAGAGTGTTGAAAACAAGGGAGCTTCAGCACTGGATGGAGACGGGAATTGGGCCTCTGAAGTCTCAGCTGTTGAGAACAAGGTAGGCGTGGAAGATTCTGGAGTAAATGTTGGCGAGCCAGAGTTATCAAACGACTGAATTGAAGTAGTGAAAGTACTCGATGGAATGAACGAAGATAATGATAGAGCACTATATATTAGTGGCGCTCCAGATGACGGAGCAAAACTTTCAAAAGGGGAAGAAAATACAAGGGAAGATGATGACGCTGCCTCGGAAGGCGTGTTAGAAATAACCGACGAGCTGGTAGCTAGCAATTCGCTACTGGTAAAACTTTCAACAGTGGTACTCAGGGAAGGGGCGGAGTATGGGGTAGTAAATGTCGTTGAAGTAGCGAGGCTTTCCAAGCTCGTCGGACTTATACTAAAAAAGGCGTCGGTGAAGGGAGGCTTGTGGTACCAGTCCCTGATGGGTTGTATGGTAGCATGAGCAGTGTGATCGGTCTACACGCATCCGATGGTGCAAGGCGCAACCACAAAGTGCCCTCACACTCCATTATGACGCTTGCTGCGTTATATGGCAGAGTCAAGCCGATAGAACAATCGCCATTGACCGTGACCACAACCGGTTCATAACCGAGCTGGCTGAATTTGGCTGCTGTAGTGAAGAAAACGGCTTCATTGCCAGCGTTATGCTGATCTTGGTTTGATGCCAAAACCATTGGATTGCCGAAGACATCAATGATGTTAAAGGTAAGTTGATCATTTTGATTCAAATAGAACAGCAAACTCATGTCAGGATTGCTGGTGAAAGAAAGTGCATCATCACCGAGTGCCACAGGGTCATAAAGATACTGTGCCGCCATTCCATCCTCATTTATGAGAACCTTGAAATAGGGCGCCACTGTACAGCCAGTTATGGTAGTGAAGGACGATAGAGGTACTGATGCTGTAACTGTGGATGGAACTTGCGTCGATATAGCTGTTGTGGGCGTCTCTGTCGGCGCCAGAGCTGACGCTGACGAACTCGATGGAGCAGACACTTCAACAGCATACAAATTGACAGTAACGCACGAGCTTCCTCGTGCCAGTTTTTTGGCAGGGGTCAAGACATTCAAGATACCGCCACATGAGGCTAGAATGTTGGCGCCAGATGGAGGAACATCAAGGCGTAATCTGCACTGGCCATCGACAGTAGCCGTATAAGTCCGCATATCCAGCCCGAAATGCTCTTCAGAATATAGCTGTACAGGTGTATTCCCCAGATTGCTGATTCTTACTGATGCAGTGATAGGAACTGTTAAGGTGCCAGTATCGTGCGTTGCCATTAATGTTTCACCAGTGCCAATACTGAAATGGGCAGCTTGGAATTCAGAAGAAACAATCGGTAAAGTATCATAACCCCAAAGCGATTCAGAAGTACCATGATCGGGATAATTGAGTTGTGTCAAGTATTGTATTGGCTTGCCCTCCTGTTCCACAACGACGCTGAAGAGAGCTGGTATAGTTGGGCAATTGAAGTTGTATAAGTTTGTGCTCGTGGGTGGCGCTACCAAGGTTGTCGAAGGTGGAAGCTCCGGTGTGGAGCTTGTGACTTCAGGCGCAATATCTGTTGTACTTAGGGTGGTCCCCGAGACAGCGTTGTTAATGGGGGGTATCCCAGATGACTCCGCTGGAGGTTCTGTTGTAGCTGGAATTACTTCTTCGGTTGAGCTGGGTAGTAGTGTAGACGTTGCAGGCCCTTCGACCAAAGTGGTTGATTCTCCCGCAGCCTCAGTATTAGAAGTAATAGGCTCTTCAGTCGAGCTAGGTACTATTTCGGTGGTTGCTAGCGGTTCTCCAATAGAGGTGCTCGGCTCAGACACCACTTCGGTAGTCACGGGGGGCTCTTCAACTGATGTGCTCCCGCCGGCTGGGGCTTGGGTAGATGTTGCCGGTTCCTCGGCTGTACTGCTCGGCTCGGTGGGTTCTTGAGTTGAGGTTGCGGGTTCTTCAACCAAAGTGCTTGTTGCTACTGGAAGTTCCGTCGACGTAGCAGGTTCGCCGATCAAAGTAGTTGGCTCCACTGGAATTTCGGTCGTAGAAACCAAAGACTCCTCGGAGCTCGAAGCTGACTGTCCAGAGACGGCATTATTTATTGGTGGAATACCAGTAGAAGAAGGGAGATATTCCTCTGTAGACGTGATTGGAATTTCGGTGAAAGTAGTAGGCTCCTCAATGAGTACTGTCGAGGTTCCCAAAACCACAGTCAAAGAAACTTCGGACTCACCAGCAGAAGAAGTGCTTGGAAGCTCAGTGGACGCCGCAATTCCGCTGCTAGATATGACAACCTCTCCTGTGGACGTTGCGATTGGTGACTCTGTGAAAATGCTTGGCTGTTCAGTAGATACTGCAGGTTCTCCACTTGATGTGGCTGCTTCTCCGGATGTTGGGATCGTTTCCTCTGTGGAAGTGTTTGAGATTTCAGTGGATACTGCAGGCTCTCCACTGGATGTCGCACCTTCTCCTGTAGACGTTGTAACCGGTTCCTCTGCAGAAATACTCGGAAGTTCGGTAGATACTGCAGGTTCTCCACTGGATGTGGCGGTTGCTCCTGACAACGTTGCTATCGGTTCCTGTGTAGAAGTAACCGGAACTTCAGTCGATGTAACCAAGAAGACATCACTAGTCGAGCCCTCCGCCGTGGTGCTCGCTCCCTGAGGCTCAGTAGGAAATCCGCTCGAGGAAGTGATTTCCGTGGACAGTGTTTCCCCCGATACCGCATTATTGATTGGCGGAATACCACTCGAGGCCTCCGCGCTCGACTCAGCAGAGTATGTGGTTGACGATACTGGCGCCTCAGTGGTAGAAGGCACTTGCGAGGACAATGAGCTAGAACAACCGCCTTCGGTGACAGTTTCTGTAGCACCTGCATTGGTTACCGTTTCTGTGACTCCCGGATCGGTCACCGTCTCGGTAATAACTGCTCCATCTGTCGGGCATTCTGATGGAGATTCCGTAATTGTGGCCGTACACTCAGAAATAGTTACATCACCACTTTGAACAATAGTAACCTGATTGGCTGGCTCGGTGACGGTAACGGTAGAAACTCCTAATCGAAAGTTAGAAATAATAAAACCAGATGAGAGCTCATCTTACCTCCTGCAATTGTAGTTGCTTCGTATATGTCCTGGGTAACAGTAACATAATCCGTATGGATAACTTGTGGCCCGGTCGCAGTGATGATAGAATAGGTCGTCTCAGTTATAGTTGTATATTCTGGAACGACTGAGATTTTGTAACGAGTGAGTTGTGAGTAGACGGTCTGAACCGATTGAGCGTTAACTGCTCCGATGCCGCAAGCTACCAATGGCAGCAGGCATCGCGAAAATGAAAGTGGACGCATAGTCCTTGTCTATGCTAGCTCTGAATAACTCAGAAAAAGTGTTATGTGAGGATTTGGTATCGTCTGGATATGGCAATACGGGATGTCCTGAAGTGAGTGACTGGAGGTTCGTAAAAAGCTTTTGGTAAGGGATTTGTGGCTATATAGAACGGCACTGTTGTTGCGAGGGAGAATGTAAATGGCGTGTACTCTGCATATGGTACGACGCGCCCATATGACAACTGGGACGGCAGAGAAACTCGAGGAATGAGCAGTCTCTGGCATGGCTCAGCTCCCAAAATTCTTATACAGGAATGTGATACGACTACTGGAAACGACAGATTCACAGACCTACATAAAAGTTCGAGATATATTCGATGAGTCAACTTGCCACCAGAGGACTATTCATTGGAGGTTTCATTACTAGTATGCGACTTGGTTAAGATCAATATCAAACGAGGTCGACTGACACCTCGGAAAACTGAGGGAGTTACAATTCAAAGCTAATCCGCCCAGCAAGCCGACAACTCATTTACCAACGATCAACTGGGCTCAAACCTATAGGATCCGAAACACCTCATCGACTGGACTTGGCCATGAAAAATAGTTGTCGTTAAACAGTGCTCACGTGACTCGCTATGTGGTTTGTTGACACGCCAAGACGTGCGGAAATGAATCTTTCATTCTTCGCCAGCGACGCGGCAGCAGCGAACCGCTTAGCATACGCGTTAATGTTGAGATCAGCGCTTTCCATAGGAAAATAAGTTGGTAGAATGATGAAAATCGTCACTGGCAAAGTTTCAATCCTGGGGCAGGCAAAGGTATAATTGCTTGAGAGCTTCGGTGTCCTCCAGCACGACTCAAATGGAGCCTGCAGCACGGACTATTGTTAGGCCTGAATAATCGCATGGCGATTTAGTATATTGGACGAAAGGTTATGGGCCGTAATACCGCTGTCGCCAACCCCCAAGCAAAGATTCTGAAGAAGAAAGGAGCGGCCGTATTTCAAGGTGTTGTCAAGACGAAAATTGTCACTTGAAATTTCTGCTCGACCTCTTTAAGTATTCCACACTGAGTATTCTCGGTTCGTTTGTTTCATAGCAATGTTTTCCTGAGATTGCTTCCCAGGCTCTGTTTTGGCGACCCGATAGGCTTCTTGCGGCGCAACGTCATATGTGCGCCCGAGAAGAATGCGGCCATGTGCCAAGTTCACGACGTCCTCGGAACATTCATGTCCCTCGATGAATTGTGGAATTTGATGGCTTAACCTTGAAACAGGTGTAAAACAGCCAACACAGAGCATGGTCTGAATTGAGGAAGCAGGTCGCGTGGACCAAGTTGGGAAAGCTTACTAAGCTCGATAACGCAAGGAAGACATTGTCAGTCTGCACTCGAAAATTTAAGAATCGCAAAACATCGCGCCGGTACTCAGGAATTGTGTCTGCCACTGGGCTCGAGGCTGATTTACCGTATAATCTACTGAGACATGCGACAAACTGCCAAAAACCCAAAGCAAGATCCTGAACTCAGAGTAAGTAAAAACACGCCGTCGTACGTACTATGAAGACCTCACTTGATCAATCTTTCCGCTGACTGACTTATTTGCGCGACTTCCAGAACGAGAAGCCATCGCATATATTGATCTGGGCCTCGCCATTTCGGCAGGGCGTTTGCGTTGCGTTCGGATGAAGAGCAACGAGCTTCCTTCACACACGGATCATGTAGAGATGTGGTTGTGTCGTCGAGTAAACTTAAACTTAAAAGGATGATCCGGATGAAGTTTCCTGACATGGCGATTGGACGGGAAAAGTGGAGAAACGCATCAAACCGACCACGACAGAGCAAAGGAAATTGCGCAGATTTCATCTTTCGGACGAACTACGTTGCATGAAGCGGACCAGTGTGAAACTTTATACCTGCGGCAGTTGATGCGGGGAAATTGCGGCTACTGAGTGCTGACTGTTCTTCGGGTATATAGCACCGAATCCGACAATGCGTGCGGTGATAGTTGCCACGAAGTCAACTTGGCGATTGATTTTGATATTGGTGAGCTTTTTCTGTTCAATTATTATTCCATGAGACGAGGAAAGTGACGACTTCGGAATCGCATGTCCCGTGAAGCGCGTAGACAAGCCGATCTTCAGAAAAATAGAAGCTCGACTGCAGTGAGACGCTCACTGTGAGCGTAGTAGTAGATCTAGGTCTACATAGTTACGGCATCGAACTCAGCCGCTAGCGCTCGAATTTACGCTCATAGAAAATGATGAGGGTTTGACATAAGAAAGTTGTATCCTGTTCCAAATAGCTTGGCACTAGGGACCGGTGTATGATGAAAGAAAGGTATATCACTGGCATGACAATTGATTTCGAGTGTGGGATATTGAGGTTTTGACGAATAGTCCGAATAGAGAGCAAGAGGGAGCTGCAGAAACTGTTGGAGCATGAACATACAGGTGAAAACTAAAGGGGTGGGCGAGGAGGTTCGCCTGAACGTAGTTCTCGCCGGTGATGTATGTATGGAACAACCTCCGACCATGAAGGATTGCAGATATCAAAAACAAGTCACAAAATTTCAAGATCTGAGGTGCCGAAGTCTAAATAAATTATATTGTTGCTTGATGATCTAATTAAAGCTCCTGCCCCAATTCATCCTTTCGAAGCTCGGCTGTCTTTCAGAAACTTTGTATACTCTCACAAAAGGTCTATATTCCGCCCAAAAACAATGTTACTGTACAGGAGCTGTATAGCTAAGCAGTGTAATAGATACAGTAGTATACACTCATCACCAAGGCGTAAGATCTATGATCTATGATCCGCTTGGGGAAGAACAGATGAGACCTTGCCCCAACTGAAGAATTTCAAAGTTAGTGTCGATCATGAGTAGAAGTTGCAATCGTGAAGACTTACAATAGGAATATCGCAGCACATGTCAATCTTGCCAACGCTAGCGCAGATGGCGTTGAAGTCTGGGATGTCGGTAGGGACAGATGGAGCTGTTGATTGTATGTGTTAGCTTCGGAGTTGAGTAAATGGGAAAGATAGAAGGGCGATTGGGTGAGTTATGTGAGGTGGAACATGGAAGACTTACGTGTCTCGCAGTCGAGATCAGCTAGGCCGAGGACGTCAACATCACAGCACTGAGCAGTGCCAGCGCTGCAGAGACCGACTTGGCGCGTAGTAAGGGTTGCGGGCATGGCGAGTGTGGAGGTGATGAGAGCCGTGAAGGCGATGATTGTTGGGAAGAACATTTTGAAGTTTGTGTGAAGATTTTGGCTTTAATTGGTGAAGTGATGATTGGTTGTTGGACTGTAGAGTAAAGTGTGATGATTGTTGTGATGATGATGGAAATGAATACAAACTTGAGGACATTCTCCTCATCTTATACTTTTTCCTGGCCTCGTTGTCTCCCTTCCATCCAATGCGGCCATGGATCAGTACCTGCTTACCCTCGTGCATGATGTCAAATGGATATGTTCTTCCCGTTAAGAAGCTGGACGAGCTGTCATATCATCATCATTTGGTACTAAAGACCAAGTAGTCTTCAGGATACGATAGTAAGCTCCATTAAATTCTGGAAATTTGCCTGTCGATCGCCAAGCCGTGCCTCTTATGCAAACGTTGATATAGACTCAAGTTACATGGCGACCAATTCCCGGGAGGGGGAGCCCGTTCCTGAGATAGGGTATCACAGCACTCGCCACGTACCGAGTTCCGTCTCAGCTATCCAGGGATAAGAGGAAGTTTTTGGCGCAGAACGATTAGCAAGTTGCATCCTACCCTGCTTCTGGAAAGAAGCAGAGACTCGAAGTTCGAAAACGTATGACTTGGCGGTAGAGTTTGGGGTCATCCTGCCCCTGGCCTATAAGCCTAACTTAGACAACTTGTCAATTTGCCGGTAGCGAAGCGATAGTCAGGGCAAATCACCTGAAGAATTTCTATGAGCCCCGTATATCCCCATAGAATTCTGCGGTGCTCGACGATCAGTGGTAGCTTTGAACGAAGCCACAAAACATACCTGCCGAGTGCGAACGAGTTGGCCTCACCCTTACCGGACCGGACATATCATACCTGCCAGCCAGTGCCAGGCAATCTCAGACCCACAAGATATCAGATAATCAGACCACCCAAAAGTATCATGGTCTAGATGGACACAGCCATTGCATGGACCCTTCAAGTAACACCGTATGCAAGGTGAACCGGATAACCTCGAAGTAGGAAGCATCCTACAGAAGGTATGATGCAAAGAAGAGCCCCAATACCACCTCAGCATATCGATATGGCAAAGTAGTCTTACCACACCATGCGTTCGTCAAGCCTCAAAGAAGCTTGGATACCTTGCAATCCCGGTCGACAAGTGGCGAAAACCGGTTCCCATGCAGACCGACGTCAACTCCTTTCAGACAAGGACCTCTCTGGGCGTTCCATTGGACAATTCCAAGGGAAATAAAAGAATGTGAACAGGAACTCTGGCCGAGCGATTGACATGGTTCCCCTTAACTAGTGTAGAAATTTCTTGATAATGGGTCTGGCATGTTGATCATTACCCGGAATGAGCTATATTGTCCGATTTAAAGCTCCGTCATCGCATCTGGGGTAGAAACTTCAACCGTTTAGAATCTGACATGTTGGCACATCCGTGCGGCAGGGAAGTTCTTAACGGTGTGCTAATATTAGAGTTCCGGGAACATTGGACGACACGATACAGTATGTTGACGTCGGACTGGATTTCAACCAAGTGTTGTTTGTGGCTTTGGACAAAGTAAGGTTGGAAATTGGCAAACAATAATGCTCGCTGTGGTTGGTGCAATCCGATTAAACATGTAAGTGTGTTCCTATAGACTTTTCGTTAAGGACATGTGATGCGATTACTTTGTTCACCCCTACCTCCTTACTATCAACCACTCCATGATGCGTCCCACGTTGCGAATTTCTTTCCACTGCCGGACATCCTGATATCTCTTGTTCGCATACTCAATTCAGATAATTGATACGCTCTCCAGAGGACACCAACATTATTTGAGATTCTGCAGCAAAGCACAAAATATACAATACCTATGGGTTCTCAAGCCATGCAGTTAATGTGTCCGTCACATGGGCAAAATTGTGCCTTTTGGCTTACAGTATCTGAATCAACGCATCGCATCGATGTCCTCGGAATCCGAACGTTTGGTGAGCTGACATCTTTCAATTAACTCCCACAAGGCCAACTTGAGCACTCAATATAATCATCGAGCTTCCAAAGGACGACAAGAAGATACGCCTACACATATCTTCGCCTTGATTGACCATGGACCCATTTCCAATTCTTCCACCTCAGATATTGTTGGATATCGTCAAATCATTACCTGATTTCCCCGCTTTACAAGCACTTCTACATTCATCTCCAGCTGTTGCAAGAATATTTGAAGAGTGCGGTAATGAGATTGTCGATGCCATCGCACTTCAAAGTCTTTCTTTGACTGTGTACAATCTATTACAACAAACGAAATCACTCTTCAACGAGACCTGGCATCCTATACATCTATACACACTTGAAGCGGAAGATGAACAGCGTAGGATAACATCAGCGCATGCTTCTCCGCCCTCTCTTCGTCGTCTTGTTAGCGCGGCAAGCAATATTCAGCATTTGAGTTATTGTTGCTTGCAATCATACTTAGACCGTGTCTCCACGCTAAAACCAGCTCATCCTCGCGAGCCCCGAATTAGGTTCCAATATTACGCTCCTACTCATTACGATCCACAACTGGCTGGCTCTAGGTATGAGCCAGGGGACGCGGGTCCTCCCTCGTGGGTTGAATGGCAGCGTGTCCTTCGTGCTCTATGGTGTATTCAAATTGACCTCGAGTTGCGAAGATCAGCGGGTTCCGAAACAGATCCATCACACCATGCACTAGACGCACTTCGCTACTTCCAGGAACATGCCCCACGTTGGATAGAAGACGAAATGGAATGCGCAAAGGATTATCTCCTAGAAGCATCAGGAATGCCATCTCTACCTCTTAATGGACATGTTTTCTTTAGTCCGCTGCGTATTTCAAATCTGCCGTTTCAACGCTTCTCTGACCTCCCGTGGCCCTCCTGCCAGCCTCTAAGTGGCGAGGTAGCCAGAGCCTGGGACCAAGCGCCTAAAGCTTTAGAGCATCGATCTCCAGCTGGAATCTTGTACAGAGCACTATGTCGTCGCGGTCCTAGGGATCCGAAAGATGTACTAGGGGGGAAGACGTGGAAATCATATCGTTGGCTGGGGTTTGGTATATGGGATCTTCAGCGGATGTGCAAACTGGAGTTGCTTAAGATCCCCAAAGCAGCCTCAGAGCTTCCTAATGAGCTTGGAGGTGTTCCTTCTCCTATGAGAAATGTCTCTTTGGATTTTTTGAAGTTTACCTGGATGAGCATCTTCGCAAGCGAATGATTTGTTCAGCCTAGAGTCTGGTGGGAATGAATATGCGACTATATTGGGTTGATCAAAAGAGAGGAGATAATTTATTCGGAAAACGATTCACTTTGTTCAGCTAGACATACAGAAGTCCTGTATTAATGTGCTTCAAAATTTCTGATTACAGAATAGGCGATCTGGTAGATCAGATGTGGCCCTGATGCTTTCTTTGCTAGGTGCGCCTAAGGCACCGTGAGATCTTTACATAGGTCAACGAGGTGGTTTTACACCACCCCCCGCACCAAAATCAGTTCCTCCATTAAGAGTGGAGGAGCCACAAAGTTGGTAATTGTTGAAGTTCGACAAACATACCATACCCTCACCCGAAAACGTGTTCTCCCCCGGCAAAGGCTGACTGGGTCGGAAGAACGCGTCGCCCGAATTGCAACCTAGAGCATTGCTGGAGACCCAGTTCTGAACAAAGCTTTTGGCGAAGCAGTAACCGCCCGGAAATGAGCCAGAGCCTGATTGCTTTGCCAATACCAAAAAGCAATTGTTGTGAGATGCAAGGCGCCACCACTAAAAAGCGGGAGTTAGTAAATTCCTTGTAACAGATTACAGAGAAAGTTTTGAGCGGTAGAAAGCTCTCAGCGGAGGACGCAATACAGAGATAGGGTGCCGAGGAGACTTGGAATAGTTAGTGGGGGAATGAAATGGTTATTCCTTACATCTGTGAACCCTGCTGGACTGCTTCCAGAATCTATGAAGTTGTTGTCGCTATCATCTGTACAAATAGGATCTTTCAGTCCGTTCACTTTATCTGTGAGAATGGCTAAGCAATCTTGGTCGCATGATTGCGGCGGCGGCGGCGGCGGAGGATCATGACTTGCATTCTGGAACAAGCATTCACATCCCAGTTGTGGCCCAGACTGGCACGTTCCGAATGCGCTTCCTGCGCCCACCTGGGTACCCTGACAACCATTGAGATCGCAAGATTCAGGTGTGGTACAGAACCCAGGAGTTCTTGCATCTGGTATGCAAGTACAGCCTGGATGGGTTCCACCTTGGCAGACCCCTAGGTGAGTCGCCGGATTGATTACTTTCCCTGCACAGCTAGCAAATTCGCACGAGCCGAGGGGAGGGCAGAATCCAGGAGTGCTAGAGGATGCAGTACATTTACATCCTTTGAAGTTTCCTTGACAGGTCGCTACTCCAGCACTAACAGAGCCGGCACACCCGTTCAGCTCACAAGATTGCTGCGCTCCGCAAAATCCAGGTGTAGCGGAAGAAGCAATGCATTTGCATCCTTTGAAATTCCCCTGGCAAGTCGCTACGCCCTTGGTGTCTGTTCCGGCGCAGCCATTGAGCTCACAGGATTTCTGCGCTCCGCAAAATCCAGGTGTTGCTGACGAAGCAGTACATTTACATCCCTTGAACTTATTTTGGCAGGTTGCAACACCGTTCGTATCGGTTCCATCACAACCATTGAGCTCGCACGACTGCTGTTCGCCACAAAATCCTGGCGTGGCTGATGAAGCAATGCATTTGCACCCCTTGAAGTTATTTTGGCATGTTGCAACACCGTTCGTATCAGTGCCGCCACAACCGTTGAGCTCACACGATTGCTGTTCGCCGCAAAAACCTGGCGTAGCCGACGAAGGAGTGCACTTACATCCTTTGAAGTTCCCCTGGCAGGTTGCAACACCATTCGTATCGGTTCCAGCACAACCATTAAGTTCGCAGGACTGTTCTGTACCACAGAACCCTGGGGTTGGCGAAGATGCTAGGCATGTGCATCCAGCGAAGTTACCCTTACAAGTCGCCTTGCCATTGACGTCTGTCCCCGCGCACCCACCAGCCTCACAAGATTGAGGAGTACCGCAGAAGCCCGGTGTAGATGAGTCAGCTACACATGGGCAGCCAGCAAAAATCACGCCACTCGACGCACAAGTGCCTTTCCCATTTGTGAATGTGCCCTTGCAGAGGCCATTCTGACAAGTTGGGCCTGGTCGTGAGCATCCTGCATTGTCACCATCGCTCCCATCTTCAGGATCCACGGTAGGACATGCTGAAGCAGTAGTGGTAGTTTCGGTTGCCGTCACCGAGCAGCCGGTGACACTGAACGAACTTGTCGTACTGCAGCTTGTCGATGTTCCATCAACCAAATCACATGATACGAAAAAGTCTGTGACTGTGGCCGTAGAGCACTTGGAGCTTGAGGTTGAGGTGCTGGAAATGGTAATGGTTGCTGGATCTACACCTTCTGGAAAACACAGCCCGATTGCGCAGGGTATGCAAATTGGAAGTGGAGGTACAATACAAGGGATAAGTGGTGGAGGTGGACCCGTTCCTGGAGGAAAACAAAGGCCCGATGAACATGGTATACATATTGGCAGAGGAGGAACCACGCAGGGTATCAGATGATCATTGCCGGTTGAAGTAGTTGTGCTTGGCGGCTTTCCTGGGTTAGATATAGGTGGAGGCGTAATGGCTGACGAGCCCACCAATGTGGTACCAGAAGGAATCGTAGTTAGAGACTGAGATTTTGAGGTGGTAAATGGAGGGACAACTACGGTGCTCCGCGAGATGGTTGTTAAAGAGCCGTCGGAGAGCGTTGAAGTACGTGGAGGGATTACGAGTGTCACAGATTGTGAACTCGAGGTTCTGGAGGATGGGACAACTTGAGTACTGCCCGATATGATTGTGGTTGATCCGTTTGGGAGAGTTGAGGTAGATGGAGGTATTACGGTTCTCGTAGACTGAGGGGTTAAAGTACTCTGTGGTGAGATAGGTATTGTACTAGCTGGAATTGTGGTAACCGATCCATTTGGAAGAGTTGAAGTTGATGGAGGTATTACGGTTCTCGTAGTCTGAGGGGCTAGGGTACTCTGTGATGGGATTATCGTACTAGCTGGAATTGTGGTAACTGATCCATCTGGAAGGGTTAACGTCGATGGAGGTATTACGATTGTTGTAGACTTTGTTGTAGACTGAGGGGCTAAGGTAGTCTGAGGCGGTGCAAGTATTGTACTAGCTGGAATGGTAGTAACAGATCCATCTGGAAGGGTTGAAGTTGACGGAGGTATTACGGTTTTCGTAGACTGGGGGGCTGAGCTAGTCTGAGGTGGTACAATTATTGTACTAGCTGGAATGGTGGTAACCGATCCATTTGGAAGAGTTGATACCGAAGGCGGAATCGTTGTAAAGGACTGGGAGGTTCGAGACGATGAGATAACTCCAGTGGTACTTCTCAGAGTCGTAAGCGATCCATTCGGCAATGTCGATATCGAAGGAGTTATTGATGTCTGTGACTGAGAGGTTGGAGATGATGAGTTAATCTCAGTGGTACTTCTCAAAGTTGTAAGTGATCCATTCGGCAATGTCGATATTGAAGGAGGTATTGATGTTGGTGACTGGGAACCAGAGACCTGTGAGGTTGGCGTAAGAATCTCAGTACTACCCTTTACTGTAGTTGAAGAGCCACCAGGAGGAATAGATTTCGAGGGTGGAAGATTTGTCAGCGGTGGTGACTCGGATGAGACTGGTAGGATCGTTCTTGTGCTCTCAGGTATGATTGTGATTGAGCCATTGGGAAGAGTTGACGTAGATTGAGGAATTACACTAATACTATCAGACCGAGATGAACTGAGCGGAATAGTCTTGGTACTTCCGGGGTGCGTTACTACCGATCCATCCGGCAGCGTCTCGGTGGAAGCTAATATTGTGCTCAACGACTCGCTAGCTGGTCCAGACGCGGATCCCTTCGTCGATCCAGAGTTTCCTAGTAGGGTACTTGTCAGGCCTGGAAAAGTCGTAACGGAGCCGTCCGGCAAAGTTGATAAAGAGGGCGGAAATGTTGTCAACGACGCAACTTGGGATCGTGAAGGCCCTGGAAAAGTAAAGGTTTGCCCTAGAGTGGTAATGGTCGTAGGCGCTGATACTTGAGGTATCGAAAACGTCGCTGTTCCCGAGATGATGAGGAAAGATCCACTGGATATTACAATGCCCCCATCTGGCTCAGTGATAGTCTTGGGAACATCGCCAGGCAAACCACATGATGACACTGAAGGGGATATCGTCGCTATCGGAATACAGCCACCAACGTCGTCACAAAATGTGCCAATGGGGCAGCAACCGTCTAAGCAACAAAATGTGCCTTTCTGCGTTAGTGAAGTTCACTAATGTTTGGGATAACGAGGCTCTTACCTAGACCACAAAGATTGTGTCTTCCACCAGAGATCTCGCAACAAGTATCCCCATACGAATCAGCTCCGCAACGGTCTTCACACCAGTATTCCCAAGGTACAGCACATCTTGGATCTCCAGTTTCGTTGTATGCCTTTGATATGCCGAGAAAAATGGTCACGATAATCAAACTACTCAAGCGGTACTCCATATTGACCGTTAAGTCTGTTTGAAGATCTAATACAGGCTAGAGCGAGACTATTCTATAACTTTGGAAATGCAAGGCAAGTCTGGGAGCATTCCGATATATGCAGGAACCCCGGAGAATACTCTATGCTGGAGATCTCATCTAATCACACATACGTCTGGAGGCTTTTCCATGTTTTTCCCATTACCCGCATCTAGCTGCCCTACGCATGACTTTGTCTATCGTGTTATACTCAGCCGCTGTTACCCTGTGACTGTGCTGTCTATTTAATCCGGCTTACTGCTTGTGATAGCCTATCGAAGTCGTTAGTCATTCATTAGCAATTCCAATGACAACAAGCGGTGTCAACGATATGACTCCATGCTAGACTGCTCACCTAAGCAAATAGGCGTCTGGAGGCTATCTTATTTCCTACAATTTCCCCGCATCGAGATAGCCTGTCCATGACGGTTTCTGTTGTGTTCAGGATGTTGGTCTTGTCAGCACGCCGCGACTGGGCTGCTTACGTATTTGCGTGTCGTCTGTGGTGGCCTATCAGATTGGTTAAATCCACCTCGTTTAGTAGTACTATCGGTTACAACAAGGTACATTAAGGGATGGCTTGATTACCATAGTCGGTCGCGACTTTTTCTGAGGCATCTGATCTTTTCTTGGTGACTGATGGAAAGGTCTGACTGTAACATGACTATCTTAGAAGAATGTCTCAATAATAGTCGGCGTTCAGACGGAAGTTGACATCGTGCTGGATCTACCTTTCAGCGTGCTTCTAGTCGAAATTTTGTTATGTCTTGAGGTCGTCTGTTTACTATCCCGGCCTACAAGAAACTTAAACACTCCTATCTCTCTTCGTTCTTAGGAGCAGATATTTAATCAATCACTTACTTTGCAAGCTACGTTCTCAAGTTTCTTGTGTAGCTCACAAAAATTTCACGATGGTACGTCATGAGTTGCTCTCTGCTCTGCGGCTCTGCTCTTCAAGCTATACAATGAGCTCAAATCCACAGCACACAGACATGATTTAACACATTACTTAGATGCTGCACGCCTACAATGCCTATTCTCCACGGCTCCGCCGTGCAGTAGTTCTCTGCGGTATAGCTCTACTTGTAGCTCTATTTCTCGGTAGAACCGAGCTTCAAGGGTCGTCCAGTCTGCCAATTTCCCACCAGAGAATTTTTGCGCGCTCAGAATCGAGTGTACTCAACATCCGAAGCAGTAATGAGACTGCGACTCGCCTTTATAAGAGAGACCCTCTCACGGAAGCAGAATGGGAGAAGGCAGTCAACACTGGAGCATCATTTGTAACTTGTGTACTTAAGGCCAAGACAGAAAAGGACACCGGGTACCCAAAACAGAGCATCTGGCTTGATCCGAACGCACTCGCACAAAATGGGGTAAGAGTACTCTCTTTAAATAATCCTTGTGTTGGTGGATCTGTTAGCTCATTGCCCAATGTTGCATTTCTAACCCACTTGTTTGTTATCCTTCGGATTCTTTCTTCGAAATACTTTTTCTAAATTCGAGGGATACATATATGGGTGCTCAAGTCTTCAATTCTTTCTGTAAGGTTCGTATGAAGATATTTGTCCAGTCTGTTCAGGATTCAAATGGTTCATAAGTTAGTGTGTGCCTCAGATCTGTACTATGTTCGAGTTCCATCTTTCTTCAACTCCTCGAAGTCCTTACTAACTGAACCAATCTTGGGACATGCTGACTATTCTGAACTTAAGTGGAGTACCGAAACAACGAAAGGAGACGGTTCTACACCGCTTGCCTCTACTGATACAAACGCACTTGGAAATATTCGAGCAGTGCTTAGCGATCTTGGACTTTTGAAAAAAGTTCAACCAGGAGAGATCGTTAATATACAGAATACCCAGAATGAAGGATATACGGTTCAAATAGGTGGACAGCCTGTAACTTTTGAGGTGCGTATTCAATTTCTAGCAGATACTAACTATGAAGTCAAGTTTGGCAACACAGCATCAATTGCCTGCGCTTGGGGCGGGTTTGTGGAGGAGATGACTCACTATACAGCTCGCAGACCCTTCTCCATATGGCCATCTCTTGCGCCCGTTGTTTTTGTTCTCATTTTATTTGGGAAGATCTTGAGAGCTCCAAGTTCTAACTCCTACAGTCCATTTTTGCGACGCAAGGGTTTTACACCAGTACCATGATCGCGAGAACCGGCGTCTTCATAGCAGAAAACAACCAATCTCCAGCCAACGTACTCGCCGAAGATGTCCGGTCCAACAATGGGGATTTCCAGAAGGGCCAAACGGCTCCAGCTCTCAGTGCTTGGTCCGATGTAACCTTCCTGCAATGGAGCCAGACGGCGGACAAAGTACGTGGAGGTATCAGCTTTTTCTTCAGATTTCATATCATCAATGAAGCGACCATGCAGATAATCGACAGGGTGAGTATCTTGGTTCTCCATTGATTTCCTCCCATGCCCACCCTCATCGCATGGTAGTATTTTCTTAAAAGTACACGAATTGACGCGTTCAACAGGCACTGAACAGTCAGGTACCTCCAACGACCATCTCTGCGACTCCACAGACTCTTCTCATGACAACAGAAGGTGGACGAGCTATACTCGGTAGCCCGAACGGCAAAGGCATTGGATTTTTCTTGTCGCAGCATAAAGAACAGTTGGGTGTGAAGACGGTTGAGAGTGTGACTGTATTTACAACACAAGGCAAATCGCCGGCGACATCTGAGCCAGAAGCTTGGTACCAGGCATATTTCAAAATTATAGATGTACCGAAATAGGAAGGAAGGACTGTCGATAGGGCTAGTATTAGGAGTAACTGCGAATGAATAATGGTGGATTTGCTGCAACCGATGACTGTGACATGTTTGAGTCAAATAGCATCCGCCCTTCAATTAGAGTTACCTACAGTACCTGATGTAGGCGAAAGTTTCTTTATCGCTACCCCTTTCCAGCCACAAGCATCGTAGCTAGCTTGAGATGACGCCTTAAAATAATCCGAACCCAATATCCGAACGTGTGTTGGATATATTAGTGAGATATTGTCGAGCTCTACCAACAAGAAAGTATCCAAATAATCCACTCTAACCATATCTAGAAAGCCTAGCTACATACCCACTCGGAGGAGCCCAAACATATCCGAGGCAGAAGATGGAATGAGTCAATTAACAGCAAGACTGATTCATCGTGTAAAAGACACTTTAGAGTATAACTCTGTAGGTTATCAGATTGATCGATATTTCACTTGACGGCGTCGCTATCAACAACAGTGTCTCAGACTCTCTACCTTCCGCATTTCACTGTTGCTGTTCCCTGTGAGGTAGGTTAAGAGCAAAAGTGACATCCGAGATTCTGTTCAATAGATCGGACTGCTGGAAACATAAGTAACTTCTAGTTACGTTTCTAGGCAACCATTTTGCTTGCAGCAATAAGTTTGCAGGAGCCAGAAGTAGCAAAATCAAAACAAATTCATGCCTCCGCCCAGATTCGAACTAGGGAGTCTTTTCATTGCCTCATAATGGATACAAGTGAAACGCGTTACCACTGCGCCACAAAGGCTTGATTTGTAAGCACCCCGCGGCTAATTTAATTATATTTACTTCAAGCACTTGAAATCTATATGAACAGCCTGATACCTCATTTTGTGGCGGCCGCAACACGTCGTCGCTGGAACCAAAGACAACTTAAGCTGTCAGATTTCCACTGCGCGTCTTGTGAAACCTCTAATTTCAATGGCTCCCGCGATTGGGTCAAGATCGTGGTTTCATTACGTTATAACACTCCCCACGGCAACGGAGTGAGACGGATTTCCGTCACTGCAGTGTCAGGGCTGGCGCATAATCAGGTCAAGATGATTGGCCAAAAAGAAAAATCCGCATTGCAAGTTCCTTCCTACTCGGAAGGACATGCCTAAGAAGGTAACAACCTAAGACCTCGCAGACTACACGTGATTCACCTCCATCTTCGAAAACTCTCGACTTTGGTGAGTCACGAAGCTGGCAGCAACATGTATATAAAACCAAGTATTTACCTCGACTGAGTGTAAATCATCCAAGAACCATCAGCTCTCAACCAAGCTACACTAATATTCTCCAAAATGGGCGACGTTGACTCACCAAGCTATCCCAAAACACCCCGTAACACGGTCAATCGTTACAAACCCCGCGGTACACGATACCCCTATATCTTACTTATGGAAGAGCCAAGAGCTAACAAATAGCAGCAAAATACGATTATGAAACTATCCACAACATAATCAACACGGCGCCCATTCTCCACGTCTCCTTCGCAACACCAGATCCATCAGACCCCTTCCCCGCATTACTTCCTATGCTTGGATTCATGGGCTCATACTCATCACCTGATGCCACTCCATCTGAATCTCTGGATCTGTATCTACACGGATATGTGAGTTCTAGATTGATGAGGATGGGGAAGACGGCCACGGGAGAGGAAGAGGGAATGCCGATGACGATTGCGGCTACGCATTTTGACGGGGTGGTGCTGGCTTTGACGCCAAATAATCATAGTTATAATTACAGAAGTGTGATTATGCAGGGTTATGCTAAAGTGGTGGAAGATGTGGATGAGAAATTGGTGAGTCATTCATGTGGGAGAAGGCGTGCATGGAGTTTTTCAGAACATCGGCTGACTCTATATCTACTTATGTTCGTAGTGGGCGATGGAACGAACTACCAACAGCGTTGTGGAAGGAAGATGGGAACATACAAGAGTACCACCCAACAAGACGGAGATGACTACTACACAGGTTTGTTAGCCTTGCTTCCTTACTACATTGACGTTCATGGCTTCTCCAGCCATACATCCATTCCTCTCCATCTCCTCACTAACACTTCCCACATTAGATTCTCCGCGTCACCCCTATCTCTGCCTCAGCCAAGATCCGGAGCGGCCCACCACACGACGACCGCCATGACCTGAAAGACGAGAAACTCCGCGAAAAGACCTGGATCGGCGTACTTCCCGCCTCAATCCAATATGGCGCACCTATCGCTAGTCCCGATAACCGTGCTGGTGATGTCAAGAGTCATGAGCACATCACTAGTTTTGTTAAGGAGAAGAACAAGATCGGAGAGGAAAGAAGTGTAGCCGCTGCTAGTGAGTAGGCTGAGGAGAGGCTGAGAGCGTCATTTATGAGGCAAGGAAGATCAAGATCGCGAGTACAATGCTGGGTAGTCGCAATGCTTGTTTCTTTGCAGATCCAACCGTTAAAATTTTTAATTTGCAGACTTTTTTTCTTGCCCTGAAAGTCAGTTCTCTGTGCTGCTCTCTTTCTGAAGTGCAAAGACCATACGGTTGTCTGGTTGCATAAGGTCTTCTCACCCAAGTGGGTTTCATACAGAGTGTACCCATGAATTGGCAGCTCAACCTGCATACAAAAACAGCAATATAGATCATATTTGAAGGCTGATGGCGTTGTAATATGGCAGTAATGTTTTTAAATAGATCCAGCTTCCATACCGAATACTTCTCAGATTCCCTCGCGATCAAGCGCCCTGATCTGCCAGCTAGGCTCGGTCTGGTGATATACACGTGTGGTCGTCAATCTTCTAAGCAAGCAGTACATCACCAACCAAATCATTCACTGCCATGGGAAAGCTGCAAAGTGTCTGTTTAACTGAGATTCACTGAACTACGGAGAGGGCACAGGAAACAATCAATGGTCCGACATGAAAGCATGCAATCAGAGAATTAGTCAGATGACTCAGATCCACATAGTACAGGAGAGCAGGTCTATTTAATGGCCACTCCAAGCCCGTAGTTTAGTTGAAAGACTTACAAGAACGAACTCAGAGATCCTGCAATCTGGACTAAGTCTGGTGCCACGATCGAGAAGTCAATCACAAAGTCTAAGGATTGAATCTATTTGCATCAGATTTTGCTGAACGTTGAGCATATCTCCTAGACTCCTTTACTGTCGGCGAAAGCCATTTCCTAAATTCATAATGCATTGTCATTTCCCCATGGTCGTTGTCATTCATTCACCGTGTCATCATCACTCGTTCACGGTCATTGTTGTCATTCATCCACAGTCATCGTTAACACTTCCACATCTTCACTATCACATCTCACTTACCTCAACTATCCCTAACATTAAGATCAAGACCCGGCAATCACCCCACATCAACATTTAGGGTGACGGTCTTCATAGTCCCGATCTCCTCTCTCGTTCCAAACTGGGAACTTTCTCCCCTACTTATACTCTTTCCAGGACCGGGGTAGAATGCGTTCATGGACTTCTTGGATTCACTATGTATCTTTGATCATTCAGTCTGTTCATATACATTACTTAGATCTTCTCTCCCAAGCTACAAGTGAATTCTTTAAAAATCTTAAGTTATACTGAGAAAATGTCTATATATACTACAACCTCCGTCCAGTTCACTTCTAAATTTCTAATCTGACCAAGATGAACTGGAAACTGTTCAGAGAGAGGTTTCAGGAATACTGAATTACAGCTTCGATACGACTTATCATCTCTTCAACGTGCACATATATCCCCCATATCAGTGCAGTCTCTTTCCCCAGAAGGACCGGATTATTTTCGATTTTCATTTATCACTGCCACATTTTCTCATTCCTATCTCCATCATCGTTCCTCCATCCCCGCTGTCATTCCATCCCTTCCATCAACACTGTCATTCTACCATTTCCTCATTCTCATCATCACTTCCTCACTTCCTCACTTACCAGCTCCTCAAGCAAAAAATATTTTCTCACAACCACCAAAGCTCCCGCGCCGCCTCAACTTCCCACCTAGACCTCTGATCTGCAATCTCTCTGTCCACCGGTTATCTAGGAGAAGAACAAGAACAAAGGTGAGAGAATGGAGCTATCTATACTCATCACCTCCGCACATATAGAGTTAGGAGGGAGCGGGGTAACTATTCACTTTCATCCGAATCACAGCTTCTGTACGTTTATGTTTCACTACATGAAGCCTAGGGGGTAAAAACTGCGTATATAAAGCGCCTTGAGATTTCCTGCATTTCTTTCTTGGCCATCATGACTGACAAAATCAAAGGGCCAGAACGAAGGACTGGTTGTAAAGACTGGGACGATCTTCGTTGATTAAGTGAGACAGACATTTACACCAGTAATCCTGAAGTTAAAATCTCCAAGTTTGAGGATTTGCTCGCACGCGTCGGTTATCGTTGAACTTTGTCAAAATTAATCAGCGTTGTCATTGAGTCATTGTCAGGATATTAGTGTTGACGTTGAAAATTCATGAGGATTCAGATCATCGCTGTCAACTTATGACGGCAAAAATGGCGTTTGACGAGGGATAGTTGGGTGCATAACGTTGCTGGGAACTACACGATGAACGCTGATGGAAAATGATTTGGAAACTATTGTGTTTCAGATATACAGCACAAGGAAGATGCACATAGTAATACAGTAGTAACATCGCTCCTTGGGTTCACCATCTAGAAATTGGGATTGATTCTCCAAGACCCGAAATTATACATGAGATCGTCAGCGCCCGAATGTTTAGAAACTGTCCAGAGACATTTATTAGTCCTAATCATTGCGACCGGCTATTCCAGTAAGCATTTTATCATCATCCTCGAAAGCTACTCCCCTCCAGCGTGCTGCGTCCCTCGACACATAATACCGCCCAACCCTTCACAAATCCTTCTTCATAAACTCCTCAAACTCCTCCTTATACCCCTCCCTCCACCTACTCAACGGCTGTCTCTCCTCCACCAAATCCCTCGCATTCCACAACATCCTCTTCTTATCCATCTCCTCCGTGACATCCCCATCCGGACAAATCGCATAAAACTTCCCCTCCTCCATCTTCCCCTCCAAATAATCCACCACCTGTTCCGGGGTCCACGCACCCTTCGGCTTCCCCGTCTCTTGGAACGAGTTCCCCCCGGTCATGCCCGTGTGCGTCCACCCCGGAACCAGCAAATGCGTACTGATGCTCGGATGTGACTTTGCGAGATCAAAGGATAGATGTTCGGCTAGTGTTTTCACAGCGGATTTGCTGGCATTGTAGGCGGGGTTCCCCGGCGGGTTGGTGATTCCTTGTTTACTGCCGGTGATGATGATGGAGCTTGGTGTGGTGTCTTTGGTTACGTATGGGAGGAGGGTGTTGATTCCGTTGATCACGCCGAAGAGGTTGACGGAGAGGATCTTCTGGAAATATTGGGCTGAGTTGGGGGTTGCCCATGTTCCGCGCATGGATGTGCCGGCGTTAAGAGCCAGAAGATGGATTTTGCCTTGTGGTTGGTGTCAGCATTGGTCTAATAATCACGAGATATGTGGATTGGAGTACCATTGAAGTCCTGCTCAACAGCTGCTTTAACTTTTTCCCAGTCGTCTAGGTTCGAAACATCAATTGCTACAGCCTTTAAGACCTGCTTGTCTTTCGAAATTTTCTCCGCTAAGTGCTTTTGCGCGAGTGACAAGTTCTCTTGGTTGTTGTCTACTAAGAGGATGTTCATTCCATATTTGGCACATTTGTTTGCGAGAGCGAACCCAATACCAGATGCACCACCGGTAATGACGGCCGTGTTCTGCTCGGCGAAAGCTTGGGGAGCCATGTTGGGAACCTGCTTGGAAGTGGTGTAAAATCTGGATTTGGGTAGGTAAGGGGACTGATTGCTTGCAAGAGAACTTGAAGATAGATAAATGCAGTTGGATTTCTGCTGTGGAGGGGTCAAGAAAGGAAACTGGAGTGCTGCCGAAGACTTGAATACCGAAGTTAATGTATTAGCACAGCGAAAAACGGAGGATCTTTGCATTTGTGAGTGCAAAACAAGACGAGAAAAGAATTGAAGAGTAGCGGAGCGATTCAAGCTGTTGTATGGACCGAAGTGAGGGGCAGCTCGACCATTTTTGACGTAGCGGACATGGGTAGCTCTTCGGTCGAATACAGTTTGACTTATCTTATCGCCGAAATCTCCGCATCCCCTAGGAGTTCATTCTGCTTCCATGTCTTCTTATTGTACAGTAACTTGCCCTTCAAGAACCCGAGATTTCCTAAACTCCTACTGTGATCACAGTGATATCATAATGAATTTAAATCCAACATTTAGACCCCCAATTTGGCCCTCCCAGTAGCGACCATTAGACTAGCAATCTCTTTAACATTTGGAGTCCCCCAAATACCATCAGCACCACCTCTTCTCCACTCATCGTTTGTGGCATCTTCTCCACCTCCCCTCATTCCATCACCAGCCAGGATCTCCAAATCCCTCTTCTGAGAGCTGATCCACTTCTTGATGAATTCGGTAGGGTTTTTAGACAGAGCGTCTAAGAACGCATGTTTCGACTTGGAGTTTGAGATAGCTCGTACAAGAATGGCAAGTTGTTTGTCGAGATTTGATATCTCTAGCAGGCTGGATGCATAATCGGGATTCTTGGTAGCTGCCTCAAGAGCGGCACGCAAAGGATCTTCAACCGTAACTTGTACATCATAGATAGTTGGTTGTGGGTTCTCGTGAAATTCCTTATCAACACGGATCGTGTAATTGAGTCTGACGGGCTGAAGAATCGTTGTATGAGAAATGATAGCATCACCTAGTTGAGGCCAGTATCCTTTTTCTTGGCGGGGGAAAAGCTACGCTGTGTTAGCAAGAGCATTGAGAGTCATCAGTACTTAAAACATACCGGTCTCAAGCGATCATCTAGCTCGAACGTCCGCTTCTCGTCATCGTCTGCAAGCCCCATGGCTTTTATGTAACTCCAAATGCCCATTGTGACCTCTTCACGAGTGCCGACATTAGTGTCCAAGATAGCCGCAAGGTAGGGGCTCAACTGAAATCTTTCTGGCGTTTCGTCTCGAACAAGGTTGATAACAATGTTGCAATTCTCGTCACCACCTCGTTTAAACTCCAATTGGTCGAAGTCGGCAGCTGCAGGAAGACCATTCAGATTTGGCGCAGGGCTTGGCTTCTTCCATTCCACATTCTGATCCGCTCCATCCTTTGTTCGGCTCTTGTCAAAGTCTACTGTCATGGCTTTGAAGAAATGAGACAGTCTGTAAAGTTTTCCTGGTGGCTTCGTCTTCTTCTTTTTCTTGTCTTCGTCCATAGGATCGCCTCCATCGGCCACAGACTCGTCATCTTCATCACTGTCGTCGCTATCATCCTCATCATCGTCCAATAATCTGCCCTCGATTTTGACACGATAAGAAGAGTCCATATTTGTGCTGAAATCAAAGGTGTCCACGTCGAGGGTATCCGATTGCCAGGGCTGATCCTCTACCGTATTACTAATCCATATTCTCAAGGTCCTATGCCTCTGTGTATGATCAGTATTGTAGTGCGATCCAAAGATGCTTCACAAACCCACCTTAACATTTCTGTCCACAGCTTCTCGGATATCCAATCTCTTCCTCGTCATCGTAGCATCCAGCCTCCTCTCTATATCCCTCAATTCCTTGTATCTTTGTACGCCATCCCCGATGATAGCATCCTCAACCCCATCTGGAATATTCTTGTCCGTTGGTTCTCTCGCACGTTTCTTGGCCGCTTCCTTCTGCTTCTTTTCCATCAAGGCCTGTTGCGCCTGTTGCGTCGCCGACATTACTTCTCTAGGGTCTCGTCCTTGTGCAACCATGGGTCCTATAATTGCGCAACAGCAGGGTTAGTCTAGCATTTTAAATATCTCGAAAGTTTCGAAGTAGATGAGAAGTCCATTCTCGTGTCGCTCATCGCCAGGATAATAATATAAGATAGTGGGTTCATCAGGGAACGTGGACACCGCGGGGAAGGAACTAATAGATAATGTGTGAGACGCAAGAGCGCATGACTGTATAGTTGATCATTATACATACCAATACCTCTTCTGTTACCGGCATTGCCATGATTCGTCCTCGAAGGCGTCTGTTGCTGATATGAACGATATTGGGCCTGCATCTTGAACGGCCTATGTATTTAAGATATTTGTTGGTGCTGTGTAAAAGTACTTGTACTCAGAGGTTGCAATGAAAAGCGATTGGATTCCGCGATCCTGAATGATTCGATGTTGAAACGGTCAATGGCTGCCCATAGGACTCTTGTTGCGCCTCGATTTTCGTGAGAGACTGTACTTTGCGACGATTGACGAGCCTAATTTCTGTTCTGTCGCGACAGAACGCGAAAGCTGGAATCAAACGAATAAATCTGACGCTAGTTCACATTCGTACTAGCGTTATCACTCCTGGTTTTCGCCTACCGTGACCGAAGAGAACTCGAGGGGCGGATGAGAGATCGCAGTTTTCACACGACTTCACGAGGCTTCAAACAAGTACTTCTACTATATTCCTATAGAGTAAGAATCTTATTCTCGTAGGGCGGCACATCTCATGTGTAAAAACGCCTCGATTGAGTTACAATGATCGCTCTCCCAAACCCAGTCATGAAGAAACCTAATGCCTCAACTCCGATTATGCTCATGTCGTATCCTGCCATCGATGCCCAATGTCTTAACTCATCAACCTTCTATCAATCAAAAAGCTCATCTTAGGCATCTCTTTCGTTTCCCCTCTCCTCCGTCCCCGATAAAACTGCCTCGTCTAACCTCCCGATCCTAGAAGTGCCGGCTTCTGTGCTGGTTCTACTGGCGTGGGAGGCATTTTCTCAATTTGCCTTATCAAAAAGTCTCTTTCGTCAATGAATTGATCGTCTTCTGTACGATCTTCTAAGAAATGCGTCAAGAAATTTAACAGCTTTTGCCGATTGTTGAGCAGTATTCTTTGTACTGCAATGGATTTGTGTGGATTCGCAACGAAGACTTTGAAAACATGGAATCCTTCATATTGGACCATCTTTCTGTCGTCGAGTAGAAGCTTCATGCATATTTTTAAATGCTCCCCTCGGTCAACGTATGCTGTCATCACTGTGTAGTTGGCTCGATCTAAAAGAATTTCGCCCAGGAGCTTGATTGACTGTCGTTTAGTCACATAACTGTCCGATTTGATAAGGATTGTGTTATATCTGTCGAAAAAGAGGTCGAAGTTAGTGGCTAAGTACTGTGCCACCATCTGCTTGTGCTTGGTGAGAAGCTCCTGCAGAGATATTAGCTGAGTATCTTCTCTTCCCAACCACTGTACTTACCCTGAATGTGTTGAAGGCGTCTGCTCCAACCTCAAATGATCCTTGATCGATCCAATTGAAGAATTTCCAGAAAACACCCTCTCCATTTTGCTTAACTTCTGGCTTGATAGTGGTCAAAATCTTCGAGGCAGCAATTTCCTCTTTGCCATCATTGTAAAGAATGAGAGCTGCAGCCGTTTCATTCTTCAGGGCTTCCCTAAGAATCGTTCCAGCAGCCATCGCACTTTCTTTATGCTCATAGCAATTGCATAACGCCACCAGCACCTCTGGCCTGTTGTTTATGACGTAGCTTAGAGCCAGGGGCTCACTCTTGGGTGATGCTGTTGCAGGTCGAAATCGAAGAACGTAGGAGAATATGACTTGAGCATCTTTCCGAGACTCGAACGGTAAACGGTATAGGTTGACGGCGAGAAGGTACAGGAGATCCTCCTGGATGATTCCGGTCACCAGTTGGTAGCATTGTTCGGGGCTGCTTTCTACTTCTGCGGAATGAATTAGCACCCTATGAACGTGCGTGTGCTGTGCAAGCAAAAGCGAGTAGGTTGAAGCTTACCTTGAGTCCCTTGCAGAATAAACTTCATTTGAGAGAGCGTTTTCGCAAGCTCTTCAGTCTGTCCAAACGTCAGCCCTTCCATAATTCACAGCTGTTCCTGAATCGTTCCCTCTGGAAATATACCTTCACAGCACCGCCGGGGCCATCAATCTTCAATATCAAGTCCTTGGCCTGTTTGGACAGGTCCACCGTATTGGGACGCGGCTTTCGCCCGAAAAGAAATGACATCTTTGTCCTGGTCGTCAGGTTGTTGGCGGTAATCGTCAGCTCTCACGCTCTCTCCCTCTCGTGTTTACGGTCGCCGATTAAGATTCGATGTGCTGGCATTCGACGAGGATTCTTCGATAGAGTTGAAATATTAAACCGGCATACACATGTATGCGATCATCGAGCAACCGCATAAACCCCCTTTTATTCTGTAGTTGAGCTGTGGTAAATAGTGTAAATTATCATATGGTTATTTCAGATACGGAAGTACATCCTAGGACCTTCCTTCCACTTTACGGAAGTGGTCTCGATCAATATCGAGTATCTGGGGGTCGACCGGGGTTTAAGCGGCAATCCTTCCACAGCAACCAGCAACCGGCTAGATGCATGTTTTAGGAAGAGGGGGTTTCTGGTGAACAGCAGTTCGTCTCTTCGTAAAGTTTGGAGACGAATTCACTTTTCCAGGTTTGTTCTCGAGAAGTTGAGAGCAATCATCATCTTTCTACATTTCCAAAACTAGTAGGCACTGGGCAGGCTTTATTTGTTGTTCCTTTTGCACTCTCCTGTTCTTATGGATCTCTTATCGTTGTTTACACGTGATGATTAGCTGGGTTGTGGAGGGGAAAAATCCCACAACGAAATTTTCGAGCAAGGACTCTACATCAACTTTCAGTTTCTTCAATTTTGGCTGAGAGGATTAAAGTCGTTTAAGCCTTGGAATATATCTTGAAAGGAAACAACTTCAAACACCCAAAATGTCTGAGCAACTCCCAACCATAGAGAAATATGCCCCATCAGACTCTGGGAGCTCTGAACCATCTGATATCCTGGATTTGAAAGATGACGAGGGGTGGGAAGATGCCGAACCAGAAGAGGAAGAACAAAATCAATTTATCTCGCTGTTTGACGACGCTGTCTTCCCCGATATTCTTGCCATGCTTGAATACTGCAAGGAGAAACATGGCTTCGATTTTCTTGAAGTCCGACAAAAGCTAGGCTTGGATTTCTACGGCAGTATCAAGCTGACCAACTACATTCGTTCTAAAGTCCAGTCCGAGGAGAAAGTTACTTCAGACATTTCTCTGGCAGACCTCGAGGATGAAAAGTATTTAAAACCAGTCCTAGAAGATGATGCCTTGTTGTTCTGCCTTGACGACCTCCCTGATGTCGATCAGCAAAATGGAAGTGAAGGGAAAGGAAAGGATGCCGAATCGGGCCAACTTGTTGCTCGTGTATCTGAACTGGAGGAAGAGCTGAGAAAAATCCAAACCCAGTTCGAAAATTACAGAAACACTGTCAAGGAAACCCTGGACGAGCGATGGAATGATAAATCTGCTGGACCTTCTGTTCCTGAAAAAGAGGAAAAGAGGGATGATGATAGTCACTACTTCAGCTCGTATTCATACAATGGTCAGATATTCACCAACCTTCACCATGTTCTTTCTAACAATGCGTAGATATTCATGAGACCATGTTGAAGGATACTGTTCGTACAGACGCGTACCGTGACTTCATCTACAACAACAAGTCCATCTTTGCAGGAAAAACAGTCCTGGATGTAGGCTGCGGTACTGGTATTCTCAGTATGTTCTGTGCCAAGGCTGGCGCTGCTCGTGTCATTGGTGTGGATAACTCGGCTATCATTGAGAAAGCCCGCGAGAACATCTACAACAATGGATTTGCAGACAAGATCACCCTGCTGAAAGGCAAGGTTGAAGAAGTAAATCTTCCCGTCGGTCAAGTCGACATCATTGTTAGTGAATGGATGGGATACTGTCTATTGTACGAGGCTATGCTCGATAGCGTCATCTGGGCTCGAGACAAGTACTTAAAGCCAGAAGGTCTCATGGTACCCAGTCACATGAACATGTGGGTTGCACCGGTGGCTGATCCAGATTACGTTTCAGAGCATATTGCTTTCTGGAGAGACGTATATGGATTCGACATGAAAGCAATGCAGGCGGGCATTCACGATGACGCTCAAGTCTTGGACATGCCAGCTAGTACTATCTGCGGCGAGCCGTTCCCATTCTTGCAATTAAGCTTGCATACCACCACAGTCAAGGACCTTAGCTTCAAGAGAAAATTGCAGTCTAAGCTTAACCAAGATATTGACGCTTTGGATGGTTTCATGATTTGGTTCGATTCTTTCTTCATGCCCTCTCGAAGCGACAATGTGCCGGAGAATGCTAAAGCAGAAGAGTGGGCTAAGGAGGGAAAGAAAGGGGTGGCTTTCACGACTGGTCCCAAGGCCAAGATCACGCATTGGAAACAGGGCGTGTTGCTAATCGACAATACCAAGGAGCCAGGGAAGCCACATACGGAGGGGGAGGAGCTCAGTGGTGAATTGGAATACGCCGTTCCTGCTGAGAACTCCAGAGCACTAAATGTAAGTGTATCCTGGAAGTTTGACGGCCAAGAGAAGGGCGAATCTCAAACATGGAAGATGAGGTAAATAGCTCTTATGGCAGGAAGATAGGGTGACAGGGTGATAAGGTGATGAGGTGAGGAGTACATTCTTGAAACCCTTGGCATAGGATTCGCAGGCTTAAAAGTATGCCAGTTCTGCGCAGTCAGCTTGGCTGGAGGAACAGATCTGGGCATTCTTCGCCCGTAGCTCGGGACGATTCACTGTGCCCTTGTAAATATGAGAATTTCAGCCTCTAGAACAAATTGCAAACTCCATCCTCAAGATCGTGAAACCTCCGAATCGGGACCGACATGATAACCGGTACTGTGCTTCTCAGCCCCAAAGCATCAGATGTAGTTATTTAAACTTTGAACGGGCACAACTGGCTAACCTGAGCCCCTCGATCACTTGCTGCGACAAATATTGAGATATCAACAACTTATACTTACGTTTCCCATACCGAGTGCTTCATGGTTTATGATCTATCTGCCGGAGATACTATTGGAGATAAGGGGATGCTCTAGCCTAATTCGGGCATAGTTTGCATGACGAAATCGCGAGAACTATCTCACCTGCACCATACTTTCGTAAATCCCGGTGCAATAGCACGCATTGGTCAGCAGGAGGAGTCAAACAACAACTGATAACTCCCGAAGTAGCAGGTCCGTAGCTTTACCGACCATGGCTCTTTCTCTTCGAGTCACCGTCGCGGAAATTTCATCGCTGTATATATAAATAAAACTGCCCAGATAGACAGACCCCCCGAAGCGATTTCGCGCCGTGCGAAACCAACACGAAAATGGCACCCGATAGAGGTCGCTCGACGCCCTCCCCAGACTACCAATCGATTTCGAATCGGCCATCTGAAGACAACGATCTGGCGATGCGACGCAGGCACAGCGAGCAGCGACGATACATTGCTGCGCATGCAGATGAAGGGCAGAATTTCACCGTCCGGGGCATCCTCGTCGGGCTGGGGGTCGGTCTGATAATATGTTTCTCCAACATGTATTTCGGCCTTCAAACAGGCTGGGTATCGTCGATGGCCATGCCGGCCTCGCTGATTGGCTTTGCGTTCTTCAAAACACTGTCGAAACATCTCGATTTGCCGTTTACGCCGGTAGAGAATGTGCTGGTGCAGACGGTCGCAGGGTCGATGGGGACAATGCCTTTGGGGTGCGGGTTCGTGGGAGTGATGCCGGCGCTGAACTATATGTTGAAGCCGGAGGAGCAGGGCCCGCTTTTCTTGAATACTTGGAGGCTTATACTGTGGTCGCTGGGCTTGTGTTTCTTTGGGGTAGTTTTCGCCGTGCCGTTGAGGAGACAGGTTATTATTAGGGAGAAGCTGAAGTTTCCTTCCGGAACAGCAACAGCACTGATGATTGGCGTGTTGCATGGCAAGGAGACCACGGCTGAGGGACCGCCTATACCAATCCCCAGCGAGCGCAACGAGACGGAGATTGGAGATTCGCCAGCCTATGCCAATGAGAATGTGGCAGATGTGGAGGAAGTGAGCAAGGCTGAAGGCAGTAGTTGGAAATCTAAAGTTAAACTATTGGTGCTGTCATTTACTATTTCGGGCATCTATACACTTGCGACATATTTCTTCCCCATTCTACGGAATCTACCCATCTTCGGATATAGCCTTGCTGAAAACTGGTTATGGACTTTGAATCCCTCTTTTGCATATGTAGGACAGGGGATTATTATGGGACCAGCTACAACTACACATATGCTTATTGGTGCGATTGTTGGCTGGGGTATACTTTCTCCTTTGGCAAAGAATCGAGGTTGGGCTCCTGGTCCGGTTAAGGATTGGGAAACGGGGAGTAAGGGCTGGATTGTTTGGATCTCTCTAGCTATCATGTTGGCGGACTCGGTGATCAGTTTGGGATATATTGCTCTGAATCCAGTTTACCAAAATGGCGGGCAGTATATCTCTGACGCCCGCCGCAAAATTAAAAGGAGAGACTGGCAGGGTCTGCTTTCCCTCGGGACCGTCAAATCTACAGTCGGTTATACACCAATCCGTGAAGACGGAGACGCATCAACCGCTCTAGAGCCCGCCGCCGACAACACCACCTCACTCTCCCCGCGCTCCACCCCCACCACCCTCCAAACCGATCTCAAAAACATGCCCGAACCCGATGCACCTCCCGAACACCTCGTCCACCCCCGCACCGTCTGGATCGGCCTCATCCTCTCCATCCTCTTCTGCATCCTCAGCATCCGCATCGTCTTCGGCCAACTCGTCCCCCTCTACGCCACCGTCCTCGCCGTCCTCATGGCGCTCATCCTCTCCATCATGGGCGTGCGCGCCCTCGGCGAAACCGATCTCAACCCCGTATCCGGCATCTCCAAACTCGCCCAACTCTTCTTCGCCCTCATCATCCCGCAATCCAACAAAAACTCCGTCCTCATAAACCTCATCGCCGGCGCGGTCTCCGAGGCCGGCGCCCTGCAAGCAGGCGATCTCATGCAGGATCTGAAGACAGGACATCTCCTGGGCGCGGCGCCGAATGCGCAGTTTTGGGGACAGATTATTGGGAGTGCGGTGGGGGCCGTGGTGAGTGCATTGATTTATCGGCTGTATACGAGCGTGTATACGGTTCCTGGGGAGCTGTTCCAGGTCCCGACGGGGTATGTGTGGATTTTTACGGCGAGATTGGTTACGGGGAAGGGGCTGCCTGCGATGGCGACAGAGTGGGCGGTTGGCGCGGCGGTGGTTTTTACCGGGACGACGTTGTTGAGGATTTGGGCGACGGGAAAGAAGTGGCATGCTTATATTCCTGGGGGGATCGCTGTTGCTGTTGGTATGTTATTTTTTGAACCCCCCTGTTTTCCCCATCTCCTCTCTCACTCATATCCTATCCCCCCTTCCATTCTTCCTCCTCTCCTCTTCTCTCATCCCTCATTCCCCCCTATACCACTCACCCCACCCCATCACTCAACCCCAACCAATTAACAACCCCCCAGGCATGTACAACGTCCCTTCCTTCACTCTCGCGCGAGCGATCGGTGGCTTCGTAAACTGGTACTGGCGTTCGTATAGACGGAGAGAAGAAACTCCGATTGTGGTCTTGGCTAGTGGATTGATTCTGGGGGAGGGCGTGGTGAGTATTCTGAATTTAGTACTGGCGAGTGCGAAGGTGCCGCATTTGTGATTTTGCGGAGGGGAGGGGGAGATGAAGAAGGGATGGTGGTGGTGGTATATAGAGGGAGGTGAGAGTGATGTGATGGTATATTATGATAAATGGGAAAGGATAAATATATGTGCATTTGCGTGTTTGTGCATATGTTGTTGTCTATTTACATGCAGGCACTACGGGAATCAAACATAGGTGAATACTGAGTAAGAATAAGGCCTAGTTGATTCACTTCCCGCAAGCCATCATATTATCATCAATGCCTCTTCCCATCGCTACCACGTATACTTATTTCTCTTTCAATACATCCTCTGGTGATTCCTGCCCTTTATCTCTTTCATTCATCTTCCTCCTCCCTTCTCCTTCCCACCTACATCCTCACCCCTCCACCCAATCCCCCTCCACAAACTCCGCCCCCCTCTCCGCAACCGCATAAACCAACGTCTGCAAATTCCCCCTCACCAGCAAAGGAAACACGCTCGCATCTATAACACGCAGGCCACGAACACCGTACACCCGGAACTGTGCATCTACGACGCCGCCGAGGGAGCGCGGGAGCATGGAGCAGGTGCCGAGGGGGTGGTATTCGGATTGCAGGGTTAGGGGGATGTATGTTGTGGAGTTGGTTGAGGGTGCAGGGGAGGAAAGGGGGAGATTGTAAGGTGATGGAACAGAGGGATTAAGAAGGAGGGTGGAGAGCGGAGGAGTAAGTGCTATGGATTTGAGGTGGGTGAGGATACGGGTTAGGACGCGGAGGTCGAAGGGGTGGGAGAGGTAGGAGGGGTTGATGAGGGGGGCGGGGAGGGGGGAGGGGGAGGAGATGTGGATGGAGCCGCGGGAGTAGGGGTGTTCGAGGACGCCGAGCACTAGAGGGGGAGGGGGTGGGGTTAGTATGGGGTTGGCCTGAGAGAGTTGGAGATGGGGAGGGGAGGGGGGAGATGGCGTGGTAGGTTGGGAATGGGGGTGAGATAGAGGGGTCTTGGTGGTGTGGTTCAAGAAGTGTGTGAGACTTACGTGTGAGATAGTTGCCTGGAGAGGACGAGGCAAAGAGCTTGGTCGTGTCGTTTTGGTATTGGGGCGACATTCCGCCGAAAACTGTTAGTCTAATATATATATTAGCAAATGATACAGTAAGGGGTTTGGAAGAGGGAATTTCCGAATCAAAGAATATTTCAAGTCAGTGAAAGCCGAGGAAAGACATAACCTCATGGCTTTCATGGCTTTTAATTCAAAACTCGTCCCAGGAGAGGAGAATAACCAGAAACTTTTTCAACGACGTCCAATTAAGATTACAAAAGAAAGAAGAAGAAAACTCACTCCTGCGTAACAGCCTCACTGTGAAAATACTTTGACTGCAACTCATACTGTTCCTTCAAACCCGGTCTCAGCCCCTTTCCAAAATCATTCTTCCCCGGCGGCACCAAATCCGCACAACCTATCTGCGCACACGAAAGCAAACCCGAGCTCGCTCCCGTTGTTGCAAGCGGTCCGGTGGCATTGGCGAGGTACTCTTCATACGCTGCTTCGAAATAGGTTGGATCTGAGAAGTTATCTAGGGTTGCGATGCCGGGTTGGACTTCGTAGCTTTGGGGAGGGTTTCAGCATTGATTGATACGGAGATGGGAGCGGGAGATATGAAAGAGGAAAAGAGATAGCACAAACCTAATAGGCACATAAACATGATCCTGCAAGTTCTCCCCCACATTATCATTTTCCACCAAGACCTCAATCCCGTTCTTCTCCAACACATCTCTACTTCCAATACCGCTTAGCTCCAAGATTTGCGGACTACCAATGCTCCCCGCACACAAGATAACCTCCTTCCTCGCATTCGCTACCGTCCCATTGGAGTACTTCACACCCGTAGCTAGTACATCACCCCCCTTCTTCTTGCTCTTCCCTAAAATAATCTTCTCCACCAACGCCCCCGTAAGAACTTTTAAATTCGTTCTCTGCTTAACAGGCAGATAATACCCCGTCGCTGCATAGCTCCTCTTCCGGCCATTCAGATCCAAATTCAACAGATTCGTATACCCACCCAAAGCCAATCCATCCCTAGGATCGCTCTTCGCCAACAGACCTAAAGTCTCGTACGTCCGCGGCCACGCCTCATCTAGTGGGCCGTAGATATCGGGAAAGGTGTTGATGATAGGACCATTGTGGCCGTGGATACTGGGATCAGTGTTTTGTGTCTGGAGATCGTCTTCTACGGTACTTTTGGGTGAGATGAATGATTCGGAACGCTTGAAATAAGGGTCTAGTGCGGCCCAAGACCAGTTTGCGTTACCTAGGAGACCCCAATTGTCGATATCTTGACGAGAGGCGTGAGTCCAGTAGAGGAAGTTGATGGCACTAGAGCCGCCGAGCTGTTTGCCTCGAGGGTGGGCGAATACTTGATTGTTGACGTGAACCTTTGGTTGTTAGTAACATGAAGTAATGGAAGAATTCTGAAGGGGTCATTGGAATATTGCAAGTGAAGTAGAGGAGAAGAGGGTAAGAAGAAGTCCCACCTGCGGCACCGTCTTGAAATTCCAATCATATTCCTCATTCCCATAAACTCCCGTATACAAACCCGGTGAGAGAATATTCGTATCATTCGAATGATCATTTCCTGCCTCTAGCACCAGAACAGAGATCTTAGGATTTGCAGTCAGTCTGGAAGCGATTGTTAAACCAGCTGTTCCACCGCCTATGATACTGGAAAGTGAGATGATGTTAGCTCTGTAAGAATTGAAACAAGGGAGAAGGGTTTAAACTTGCATGTAGTCGAAAGTTTCAATTGGTGTGGATTGGGATGGGTAGAAGAGAAGGGTTTGGAGGGAAAGAAGGTGGAGGAGAGAACGAATTTTGCTCGCCATTTTTGGAAACAAATTGGAACAAATGAATTGACAAATGGATTTGTTCCTAAGTTTCTATCATCAAACGACGAGACTTCCCTTTTTCCTTAAAGAAAGAAAAGGATACAAACAAAAGAATACGAAGCAATTCCAGCTGCAAGTATAAGTACCTTGCGTGCTTGCCCAGGAATCTGGGCTTCTGATCTGCAGTTAGTAATCAATGCATGTAAGGTCACATCGACAAATCGAGTGCAGCTGCAGTAAGCAGACCGGGTCACACAACTGGTGGAGGCCTTGCCATGGCGTACCTCTCATATGGTGATAGTGGCTTGTGTGCGAATCCAAAAGGTACATCCGATATTGTTTCAATAAATGTTTAGTATTCTCGCATCTCCAAATGGCCCGACCGACCGACCGACCCGACGCCATCACTTTGCTTCACCTCCATGCAGTAAACTTGTCTCCGGCCACCTCCCCAGTAAACCTGTAATGTACAACCAGTCCTATCGACATTTTGTTTTTAATGCTCCCCAACAATGAGATATGAGTTCTTAGGCGTCCGCCTATATTTGTCTATCTTTCCTTCTTTCCCTCTTTCCTTCTTTCCCTCTTTTCTTCTTTCCCTCTTTTCTTCTTTCTTTCTTGCCCTCCCTCTTTCTACAAATCAACTCGAAACAAACCCCCAAAACTACCTATCCATCATGAGCTAATATGATTATTAAAGTAAATGAGAAAAGAAATATCAATTCTCAGCGCGAATCTGTGCCCGCCTTTCCTACAAAACCCCACCAGAAAACGCAAAGAAAATATTTCGTCAAGAGAATTAAGGGACGCCTTTGCTGCCCCTCCGAGATCTTCGAGTTAAACTTCCATGCATCCATGCTGTACTCGACACTTGTGATTGAAGATAAAAGTACCATAGCCAGTAGACTTGGCGTGGTCAGTGGCGAATCAAGGAGTGTATTAGTGGGTGTGAATTTTTTTTTGTGAGATCCTGGTCATGGTGCAGAAATTGGATATGGAAATTTCGGCGAAGAAAAAGAGAGCAGAAACAGTCGTATAAGTCGTCATGAGGAAACCGCCTCGAAGAAAGGAAAGAATATAGAACGCGAATAATGCAACAACAAAAGCCGAGACCTGCGCCGCGCTAGCAAATGCAGAAATGTTTTGATGAGTAGGAAACATCATGTGGTGTATGACCGGTGTTTAGATATGTAATTGACCCCTCTGAATACCACCTCTAGAATGGTGTAGATAAACCATTCTTAGACTGCCGTTTGCTGAACCGGTGGGATTTCTTCTTGGCGTCCCCTAAGGCATCCTCGCCCCCTAAACTAGCTTGGCTTTTCGTTAGGTGGTTTCGACCAGGACGATCAGAAACCCCATAGCTCTCCGAGTAGATACTCGTTCCATGAAGGGTGCTAGTTGGGCTCGTAGCCCCCGAAGGCATGTCGAATCCTGTCTCACTGCTGTAAGACCCAACCATATTGTGTGACAGAGCTATTTCTTTGGCTCGCTCTATGGCATCGATCCATTCCTGAGCTGATGATTTGGAAGGATCACCTGACGTAACCGATGACTTTGTGTCTTCAAAAGTATAGTGTGTTCCTCGCTGTTTATGATTAGATCTAGGACCCATGGGCCGATTGATGTGACTTACAGTGTCTACACACCACACCGTTTGCCCCTTAGCATCGGTTTGAGTTTTCCAGGTACAGTCGGGAGCGAGTAAAGAGATGTCGTTCTTTGTCTTCTTCTCGTCCCCTCCAGCAGCAGCCATAATAATCCTTGCACTTGAAGTGACCATAACAAGCCTGGCTCGCTTTTTGGTTGTTGAGCCTCCAAAGAATCTAGCAAAGCCCCCCTTTCGCTCGTGCATTTCTTCCCCGTTCTTCGAATTTGGACTGTGTGGTCGAGGTGACGATAGAACCATGAGGTTTCCAAGCTTTAGAATTCGCTCGTTATTCCGCGTAAGCACAGGTGACCACTCAATATCGAGCTGAGTAGGCGGAGGCAATTCCGTGATTATTCTGGGTTGCGGTCGTGTATTGCCATTAGTAGGAGCCGGAGCAGGTGGAGCGCGTGATGGTCCTGAGGTGGACGCGGGCGGAGGCGTATTAGAATATCCATTGAGCTTGATAAGAGTGGGCTCCTGCGCTGGCGGAATGTACGGCTTTAGTCTTGGTGCTTTCATCCTCCACAGGTCGCGACCCCATTTGATACCTTGGAAGAACTCGTGATTCTTGATATGTTCAATTGACAATCTTCTTTGCGGATCGAGCACGAGGAGTCTCTCCACCAGATCCTTTGCAGCTGGAGGAAATCCTTGAGGGAATTCGTAGTCCAGTGCAACAATCTTTTGGAAAGTCTGATACTCATTACCGGCCTTGAACGGAGGACGCCCAGTCAAAAGCTGGTATATAATGCAACCAAAAGCCCATAGGTCACTTGCCTTGCAAGCATTCTTGTCAGTCAATAGCTCGGGACTCACATATTCCGCCGTCCCGACGAACGACCGAGCTCTTGTCGATTCATCTTGCCCCGATCCAGTGATATCGTACGGCTTTGAAGATGAACTTGCTTCTCGCGGATCCGGAAGTAATTTGGCAGTCCCGAAATCCGTGATTTTGATGTACATTCTATCATCCAATAGCACGTTTTCCGGCTTCAGATCCCGATGTATTACCCCTCTGTTATGCATGTGTTCTATAGCGTCCAGGATTTGTGCGCCGTAAAACCTTGTGCATTCTTCATCAAAGGAGCCGATCTTTTTCAGTACGCCCAAAAGTTCTCCTCCGCTGGCAATATCCAAGACGTAGTATAGCGAGGTGCTGTCTTGGAAAGTATAGTATAGTCGGACAATCCCAGGATGCTCTATCAATCGGTTCAGAGTGTCTTTTTCGATGTTAACGTATTTGATCTTCTTCTCCTTGATTATGTGCTTCTTGTCCAGGATCTTCACTGCATACTCTTTCAGTGTCTGGCGATCGGTGGCTAGTAGCACGGTACTGTATGAGCCCTCCCCTAGTGTTCGCCCAAAGACAAAGTCCCTTACCCCCTTCTTGACCTGCCTCAGCACGAGCTTTCCATCCGCATCATATTCTTCGCGCACACCCACCGCGGCACCCTTGTCTTTCCATTCTTCATTTGTTACCAGGTTCCCTTCAGCATCATAACTTCTGCCTCCGGCGTCATTCGGATGTGCCAGAGCATCAGTGTGGCCTCCGCCCATGCCCCTAGAACTTCGACGGGGCGGCATCGGTCCATTCCCTGGCGGTAGTGTATGGTTGCCGTTGTAAGATCTGTCCCGGTGGCTTGCCTCTCGCGAAGGAACACCGGCTTGCATTGCCGTGGCAGCCGATCTCGAATCGCTCCTCGTTGGAGGTCCCCCAAGCATTGATGATCTTGATGACTCACTTCTCAGCCTGTACGAAGCGTTATCTCTTGGGGGTATTGCATTGGGCGGAGGTTGCGCTGCATAGACCCCTGAAACAGGCCGAGCCGCCCCGGCGGGAGGATATGCACGATTTCCGTTTTGCATTGGATTTGGTTGATATGGAGGAAATGATTGTTGTTGCTGAGCTTGGTGATTTAGTGGCATCGATTGTCGAAAAGACTTGGTAGTCGCCGCCCTAGCCAAAGTATCCTGTGCTTTTGTCGATTCACCACTGCTCGATGCCGAACGTGAAGCAGGTCGTCTCGGGTCTGCGGTTTGTGTTGGGTCGTTCGACGATGTGGATGGATCGCTAGGGGAGCCACGTCGGAGGATATTAAAGATGGAATGTCGCTTTGATTGCGTCTGTGAATCGGGGGTTTTCCGCGCGTCGCTCGATTCCGAACGAGTCAAATCAGCAGATTGCGTAGCTACAATTGTGGAATCGTGGTGATCTCGGTCTATCGATGCTTCGAGTGTCGAGGTACCAGATGAAGCATCATCTGGATTTGCTATGCGCAAGCCTCCCAAGGACTGAGAAAGGGACAAATCATTCTCCATGGCGGGCCTTTGTATTTTGAGTTGTGATCTACCAGTAGCGTGGTGAGATGGCCGTCAAGCAGCGAAATTGATGCTAGGCTATATCATCCCAAATGGCGAAAGCTGCAGATTTTAGTTCCCGCGATAAATGTCGTGGCTAGGTGCGACTGCTCTCTTGAGTAATGTAGAATGGGGGACGGGCAAGGTAGGGCAAGGTAGAGTAGGATAGCGGTGGTAATGGCAATGCAAATAGTAATAGTAATGATAATGGTAGAATTAAGGCGAGCCCGGCGAAGTCAATCAAGAATCCAATGGGTGGTGGTTCCCCGCGTACCTTACGTACAAGAACGATAGTCTGCGTGTGCGTATGAGTCGCAATCAGAGTCCGAGGCTGAGGACGAGTATAGCAGGAATGATTCCCCAGGAGTCGAGGTCGATTGGCAACGGCAGTGGTAGCTGTGGTGAGTGGTGAGCAGTGAGTGGTGGTAGGACTCGTAGTCGGTACGAAGACTGGATCGAAGTACTTTCTGGCTTGTTCGGGGGCAGAGGTAATACGTGATCCGTGTTCCGTGGCTGGGTGCGCAGAACAGAAAATACGGACCAAATAATGTTTTGGGCAAGATAAGGACAGTATTCGAGTAATTAGTCTCAAGTATCTACTTTGTAGTTTCGCGATTCTTGTACCGGTGTTCTTTTCGTCCTCGTTGCCCAAGTAATAACGTCCAAATCTTTTTGGAGGTACCACGTACAATTTGGGTGAGCTGATTGGCTGATTGGCTGGCTGTCTAGCTCTCTGGCTCTCTGGGTGTCCGTTTTGCATATAAATTCATCGAAATAAAGAAAAAAAGGGTCCTTGCAATAATCTCCTTCTACTGCCGTTGAGGCCACTGCTCTGTTCCTGCTCGGCGTCCGCTTCCACTTCTTCTTTTCCCTTCTTTTCTTCTAAATTTGGAAAACGGGTCCCAGGTCCAGCACCAGTCCAGATACTCGGGAATCCCTGACGTGCAAGCTGGTGCAAAACACCCTGGACTGCAGTCTGCAAGTGGAAGTCCAAGTGGAAGTGGAAGAGTAGGTAGGGTGAATGAAGTAGAGTACTCTGTCCGGTACAAGGCAAGTAGGACTGGGTTTGATGGGCAAATGGCTGATGAATGTGTCAATCCTTTAGACTCTTTGGGCTTGAGCTCGGTGAAGCTTGGAGCACTAAGAGGATAAACGAGATGACCTGCTGCGATGACTTCCTGAACTTCTACGACAGTAATATGAATTCGGTGCCTTTTAATTAGAGCTCATCTCATCCCTTATTGAATCAGTTTATGCACGTCCGCGCCCAACGCGCCCACTGTGACACATATACTATACGTGTGTGTATGGCATTGTCACTGCGTCGGTGAGCATAAAGAGTACTTACTTGGCCTGTCCAGCTCTTCGAATCCTTACGAAGTATATATTAAAAGTCCAAAAACATGTTGGGGAGTGCAGCAGCTATGTACGTGTCCCCCAAACAAATGGCGCCGCCCTAAGATCAGATGTCGGATTACAGTATAAAAGGTTAGAGACATGTACTTGTACAAAATTATGTCCCATACTTCGTACAGGTACCGCTTACTGCCACGACTCCACGAGTCGCGTGGTTTGAATGGGTTTCAGTGCCATGAACCATGAACTATGGACTATGAACTATCCCTATCCCATGCCCAAACTACTAAAAGCGCGCTCAATAGCAAACTATCATGTTTCATCGTTGGAGAAAGAAGAGAGATCTTAGACTTGATCTTCATTTACCTCATTCCTGGCCAGTGGCCATGTGCTTGATAAGTAACCTTATATGCAAAGTTGCTTGGCCCGAATGCGTCTCATTCATGCTTTAATTCGAACACTTCTGCTCACGAAGAACTTGCTCGTAAAGCATCATGTTCCACGTCCTAGCCAGCATAAACTAAACCACCCAGCCCTACTGCCATGGAAGCCTCTTCGAATTCGACCCTTAGTATGATTCAGCCTTACAAAGCTGAATTATGAGCTATAGGCAGGATCAAACTTAGGTATAGAATCCCGCAGAGAAAAAGGCTCGCGCCATATACGATATCTCTTCCAACCAAGCTGGCTGTGGGACTGAGACTACTTCTCGATGCTGGATTTGCGTCTGGTAGTCGCTTTTGTGAGTAACCCTCGCTCTGAAATTCAAATCTAAAAAGTATCCGGCATTGCTACTCGTTCTGTTATCTAATCACACGGGGAATGTTCGGTTGTCGAAATTCTCAGATCTGTTCGTTCAAGTGGGAATTTGTCAGTCGCTCTTTCCTTTCGAAAGACTGAATCACGAATAGAAAGGAAGAGTCAAAATCCCGATGGGGGAGTTCTTTCCTTCAATCGGCGCATCATTGTTGCTGCATTTTGATAGCGTTGGCTCGCACCCCTCTCTGCATGATGTACACTGTTTCCCCCGACCAAGGTGATTCTGTCCCCGAAATCTTTTCACTCTACAACATTCTCTCTGGTCAATCTCTACTTTAGTCATGATTCGGGCAAAACCTACCTCTATAGAGCTAGGTCCAAGTGATATCGATGACTATGAGCAAAGAAGAAGGCGACGCAATGCCAAAGCAGGCAATCTTTCACAGGCTGCTCCGCAGCAGAATCAATTGGCTCTACCTATCAGAACTGCAACGCCAAAGAGCAGAATATGCGGACCTTCGGTTCATTCAATACCAAGTAATGATGGAAGTCATTTAGCAAACCAAACAAATCGACAATCAAGTCTATCTCACGTCCTACACTCCCCTACTTCTCCTCTTGATAATCTAGAGACGAAATTGCTCGAGCTTTCTAAGGTCGACCTCAGTTTTATTGCTTCGTCATCTAGTGGCTCGGACGATTACATTGAGGATGGATATTCCATGTTGGTAGAAGCCTCAGAACTGCAGGTCGACGAGGATGAGGATGAGACTGAGGATGACAACGAGCTTCTCGAGGAACTTGCCACGCAAAGACTTTCGTCCCCTTTCAAAGATGACTTTCATTACGGCGGATTTGTCGAAAGCCCCAGTCGAGAAACCAATCATCCAGCCCAGCCTTCCTCGCCATTCGGTATAACCAGCACGGCCCGTTGAAACTGGAACCAGACCTTACTGACGCATTACAGAACCTGATGAGACCTCAACACCTCCTCGTCTCCTTCCTCCATCAACACAACGACTATACGCTAGAGGAAGACTGCCACGTTCTCCATTGTTCCTGGCACAAAATGCTTCTAGCTCACCCGAACGGCAGCCAACGGCCAGTTTAACGCCTAGAGTCGTCTCTCGCATAGCCACCCATAATACTCCTGGCATCATCTTCTCACAGCCAGCTCGACGGGCTGGTGTTCATACTATACGCCAGCCGCGGACATTGAGACATCAAACGAACAGCTTCTCGTTTGATGACTCTGAGAGATCCAGCGTTGCTTATGAACAGGAACGAGTTTCATCATCATCCACAACAGATAGCATACCACGGCCAACAGAAAGTCTCAATCTCCGTCAGGAATTGCGTGGAAGCTCGTTGCAAAGTTCACGGCGGCCATCACTTTCTGCTTCGGCTCACGGTGTTGCGGAAACCGAATCCAGCGCGGGCCATCCATCAAACCAAGCCGAATATGCACCCGAGGCTGATGCAGACCAATACTCGGAAGAAGAATCCTCGAATCCTGGTAGTCCGACAATTGAGCAGATTCTCGCATCCGCAAAATCTTCGGATACTGGCTCTCCACAGCTACCTTTACCTCCACCTTTCTCGACTGTCTCTCGATCGGTCTCACGGGCGGGGTCTCTTCCAAGCTCGCCACAGAGTGATAAATTTCCCGAAACAAGTCCCATAAGAAGTCCTTCGGAAAGCCTTCCTCGAAGAGCTCCGAACCCAACGACATCAAGTCCTGCCAGTCCTGGGACTAGAGAGCATGATTTGGCTTCTACATCAAGTCCTTCGGTAAGTCAGTCATGATAGTCGTCGCCCTTCCTTCGCTCATGGGATTTCTAGTCTGGTGACCGTCGGAAACGTACCACTATCGTACAAGCAGCCGTACGTATAATGTCAGGCTACAGAGCGCGGTCGCCCTTACATCGTAGCCCTCCAACGACACGTCCATCTCCACCCCCCTCCCCTTCACCGCAACGTCGCACACAGCGACGCCCAACCCCAAGGAAAAACAGCGTCCCTGTTTCACGTGCCTACACTCCATCAAGGAACTACGCAGTCTACAACGACTCGTTACCTGCTTCATCACAGCCCCAAACACCTGCTCACCTACCTGAAGCCCGACATCAATCTCGTTATCACCCTTCTTACACGGCACCTACAACCCGATCAATGGCACGAACTAGAGGGTTATTTACAGACGGCAATCAAACTAGTCGAGGGACCCCGTCTCAACCAAGTGATACCTTGGAGCGAGGCACTTCGCCTGTAGGGTTAACCGACGATGGCTTCCGAGGTTTGTATGGTGGTAGGGAAAATGGAGATGAAGAACGGACTTGGATTGATGGTGTTAGAGCTCGGAATGCGGAAATGCGGACTTGGCAAACTCGGAGGAATCTTGACGACAGCCCCGGCCCGGAAGAGGAGGAGTAGTTGCTAGGTGTGAAGACTGCTGTGCATTATCTTGGGGTCCTGTCACATGGATGAGATTATCTTGGGCCATGTCATTCATTCTTATCAATTACACCAAGCACATGTAACATGTGCGGTCATTATTATACGATGCATCCGCCACCTGTTCTTGGATCTTCGGATACAGTACAACTTATCAGGGGCGAAAGGCAGTTAATTCGCTGCATGGAATCTGCAGATATTCCGGAGAAACTGATATAAAATATTCTTCCAATGTTATATACCATCAGCTAGCTAGCTAATCTCTGAGTATCAGATAACATGATGACTGGTGAAAGTCTATTAATCACAAGTGATGAGTGCAAAGTGTTAGTGAGTCCGAGCAAGCCGGATTAAATCATCCAACCAGCAGAACTCCCGGCGAGCACACGACACGATTCGAACATACGGAGCGTACTTATTTGTATCTCTTTCCCTGGTTCAGCTGACGGCATATTTCGTAACCAGAATTTGAAGATCTGGAGAGAAGGGTCCATCAAGGGACTTTTTGCTGTGGATATCGATGTTCTCTATCTGCATCAATAAATCTTTGTACAAAGTACCCTCCGAATCCATAAGAGTCCAGATCGTTCCCTTGCGTCCCAAAATGACGTCCAACAGACCCTTTGGTCGGTCACTTGTAAAAAATGACCGTCTTCTTTTCCCAAAGAGGACTGCGCAGGGATTGCGAAACAAGGTTGTGGCGCTAAAATGGGCTTAGTGGCTGGAATGCTTAATTTTAAGAATCGGCGGTTGGGCGGATGGTACGTCATATCGTGTTTTCTGTGAGGCCATCGAGATTGTGATTCCTATTCGGGAGGCGGCTGGATTGGGTTAGGTGTGCTGTTAAGGTAGGGGTGAATGTGCTTTTTACTTTACTTGTTTGTCGATGTGACTTTGCAAAACTGTCTTGTGGCGCAGTAGGTAATAAATACATACACGAGACTGACACTCACGCGTTTTTTGAGTTTGCTGTACCTACTGAAGCGGATATACGAATCGATTGCGGGCAATTTGAAGCTGAGAGGAAGAGGATATTGTTTTACTCTAATATCACTGCCAGCGCGTCCGACGGATACCAGGAATTGCCGGAGATGACGGCGAATAATGGGTCGGCGACGAATGAAGAGTCGGGGGAACGACCGAGTGTGAGGGATGGGAAACTTGAGGGGATTGAGGGAAATGGGATAGGGAGAGTGGTGGAGGGAGGACAGGCAATGGGATCGGTGGGTGGCGAAGGGACGAGACGGCCGAGCGTGACGGATGGAAAGCTTGAAGGGATTTCGGAAAACGGGACGGATGAAGTGGTGGAAGGAGGACAAGCAGCCAGATCACTGAGTGGCAAAGAGACGAATCAACCTACAGTGCCTTCGAGATCGGTATCCGATGCGAATTTATTGAGCACTGCTCCTACGAATTTAACACAGAGCGTAATAGAAGAGGAGCCGAAAGGAGAAGTCTCCACGAACGACATATCACAACCTTCGATACCTTTGAGATCACTATCCAGTGCCAAGACACACACGCCTCCTGCGGCGGCTGCAAAGCAAATTCTACAAGATGAACGACGGCCCAATCTGAACACGACGAAAGGATGGGCAACAGACAGACCGCAAGGAGGAGCAAGCCCATTCCCGTTTTCACCGATGCGAAGACACGGCACGAACACATCGATGCTCAACGAAGCAATCTGGAACAAAGAGCACGATGTGCATCCGGATGACAGTTCGAGTAGCAGCAGCGAAGACGAGGACCACGTACCAGCTCCAAAGAAGAAGAATTTGATGTCTGGAAAGAAGTTGAACAACTTGAAAAAGGATACTGGAGGAAGAGGACAATATAATAGATTCCATGTGAAGAATAATGACTACAGTACGAAGGGTAAGGTATCCAAGAAGGATGGACGCTTGAATATCAGTGTCCACGAAACGAGTAATCGAGGGTACCTGGCAAAGGCATTGGGAGCAACCTTCTTCAACAATCTTGACAAGAAGGATGGAAACCAGTCTCCAGAGGCTGCGCTCGTCCAGCATCAACGGGAGAGATTGTCAAATGAGTCAGAAGCGACACTTGCCCCTAGCGCACCTCGCCCGAAACTGAATATTGTGGTAATGGTTATCGGTAGTCGTGGTGATATCCAGCCCTTCCTGAAGCTGGGCAAGAATCTCATGGAATATGGGCATAGGGTACGGATAGCGACTCATCCGGCTTTCCGGGACTTCGTGCAGAAAGACTCTGGCCTAGAATTCTTCTCTGTAGGTGGAGATCCAGCTGAACTCATGGCGTTCATGGTGAAGAATCCAGGAATGATCCCAAAGATGGATACACTCAAGACAGGAGAAGTCGGACGACGAAGAGCTCAGATGGCGGAAATGTTTGAAGGGTTCTGGAGAGCTTGTATTAATGCTACGGATGAGGAAAGGGATGTTACGAATCTTAAGATGATGGGCGACAAGGCACCGTTCGTCGCGGATGCTATCATTGCGAATCCTCCTAGTTTCGCACACATTCATTGCGCAGAACGACTTGGTATACCATTGCATCTAATGTTTACTTTCCCCTATACGCCCACGCAAGCATTTCCACATCCTCTAGCCAATATCAAGAAGACGAATGTTGATCCGGGGTATACCAATTTTATGTCATATCCTTTAGTTGAGATGATGACTTGGCAGGGACTCGGTGATCTGGTCAATAATTTCAGAGTCAAAACCTTAGGTTTAGAACCTGTTTCGACATTGTGGGCACCAGGACAGCTTTATCGTTTGAAAGTCCCTTATACATATCTCTGGTCGCCTGGACTGGTACCGAAGCCAAAGGATTGGGGACCAGAAATCGATATTGCAGGATTCGTGTTCTTAGATCTTGCAGCTACGTTCAAACCACCTGAGGATTTGGTTAAATTCCTGGAGGCAGGAGAAAAGCCGATTTATATTGGGTTTGGGTCTATTGTTGTGGATGACCCGGATAGATTTACGGAGATGATCTTCGAAGCTGTCAAGAAGGCAGGTGTGCGAGCACTGGTGTCGAAAGGATGGGGTGGCCTGGGCGGCGATAATACTCCGGATAATGTCTTCATGCTGGAAAACACACCTCATGACTGGCTGTTTCCAAAAGTCAGAGCAGTAGTTCACCATGGTGGCGCTGGTACAACGGCGATTGGCTTGAAGTGTGGAAAGCCGACTATGATCGTGCCGTTCTTTGGAGATCAACAGTTCTGGGGATCTATGATTGGCAATGCAGGAGCGGGAGCGCAACCGGTTCCTTATAAGGATCTGACAGCTGATAAACTCGCCGAGGGTATCAAACAGTGTTTGACGGACAGCGCACGAGAAGCAGTAGAAAAGATCGCCAAAGACATCGAAGCAGAAGGCGATGGCGCCAAGAACGCCGTCAAATCGTTCCATCGAAGTTTAACCCTCAGAGGTGAGCATTCCATGCGGTGTTCGATTCTCGAAGATCGCGTAGCAGTATGGAGTATGAAAGGAACGAACCTTCGATTGAGTGCACTGGCTGCGGAAATACTAGTCGAGAGGAAGAAGATCACCTGGAAGCAGTTGAGACTTATTAGACATCACGAGTGGAACGATTTCGAAGGGCCAGGTGAGCCCGTTACGGGTATTGCGACGGCGGCTATGGGCACGGTGACGAATATCGCGACAGGGGTGGGGAGTGTGCCGTTTAAGATTGCGAAGACGGTTAAGAAGAGGAGTATGCATGAGAAGAAGAAGAGGATGTCTGTGGAGGCGAAGAGGATGTCGGTTGAGACTAAGAGGAGCGGAAATGGGAGGAATTCAATCGCTGATGGTAATTCGAAAAAGAGTGCTGAATCTCCAAGGCAACAGAACCAAATGAACGGAATCGCTGAAGGACAGGAAAATGGAACCGCTGAAGGAAAAGAAAACATTCAACCCCCTACAGCCGAATCGGACAAAGCAGCCGAAACCCAAGGCCTCAAACCCCCCGGCCCATCCAGCCCCTTCGGAGCCGACCTCTCCAACCACACCACCACCGGCGCGCCTACCCGCCAAGGCAGCCGTCCCCCAGCCGAAGAGCCCACGCAAACTCAAACCGAAGCCACCCCCGACAACGCCTCCGACCTCTCCTCCGACCCTTCCGAAAACCCCGCCGAAGAAATCGCCCTCGACGTCGGTCTCGGCCTCGGCCGCACCGCCGAAGCCATCGCCCGCGCCCCCATGGACCTCTCCCTAGCCCTCGCCCAAGGTTTCCACAATGCGCCACGCTTATACGGCGACACCACCGTGCGACGACCTACGCGTATCACGGGTATGAAAAGCGGCCTGAAAGCTGCTGGGGAGGAATTTGTTTTTGGGATTTATGACGGCGTGACGGGGTTGGTGGTGCAGCCTTATACGGGGGCGAGAGATCATGGTGCGCTGGGGTTTGTAAAAGGCGTTGGGATGGGGCTGACGGGGTTTGTTTTGAAGGATATTGCGGCGGTGGTCGGGCCGTTCGGGTATACGTTGAAGGGGGTCCATAAGCAGTTGGTGAGGGGGAAGCAGCCGACGGCGTTTATTAGGAAGGCGAGGATACTGCAGGGGAGGAGGGATGTGCTTGTGTTGGAGAGGGAGGGGAGGGAGAAGGAGAAGAGGGAGGTGTGTGAGATGGTGGCGCATGGGTGGGAGGTGGTGGAGGAGGTGTGGAGGGGGTTGGATGGGGGGGAGGGGGGGGTCAAAGGGAAGTGGAAGGGGATGAGGGAGAGGGGGAGGTGGAGGAGGGGTGGCGCGTTGGAGGGGGTGGGAGCGGCGGAGGAGGCGGTTAAGGTTAAGAGGGAGGGGAGGGGATTGGAGGGGTTTTTCAGGGTGAGGAGGAGGGAAATTAGGGAAGCGGAGGGGCCGAGGGAGTCGGTTGTGGGGGAGTTGGAGAGGAGGAAGGAGGGGATGGAGGGTGGGGGTGAGAGGCAGGGGCAGGAGGTTAAGGTTTGATGAATGCATGGGTATCTGTTTGCATGGTTGGCGTTCGTTATGGGTATACATTGCGCATACATGAAGGAACGAAGCAAGGAAGGAACGCAATAATGGAGATTTTTCTATATTATCTTTGAGCAAGGCGTTTCTGGTTGGGAATGAATACACAGGGTAGAAGTTGTTAAGAGGGAAGCGAGCATATACACGGATAAAGAGGTATGATAGAGAGATACACACAGAGAGAGATACAGAGATACACGCAGAGCTATAGAGAGACAGAAAGATCACTAGCGAGATTGCTGGTGCTAATATTAGTATTAGATAGCGAAAGTACAGCATAAGTAATGAGTAATACATTATATTATACCCGTTATATCAGACCATATCATAATTATAATTATCTACTCACTCAAGCAAGCAAGTAATGTCAAATACTTTATATCGTCTTACAGTTCGTGAAATTTGCGGATTGGTGTAGTGCGGATATTTAGATGGGCTACTTTTGAAGAAAGTAGAAGTTGCATCTCTGTCTATCCTTCCAAGGAAATGAAAATTAAATCTAGGAGATGATAGAAAAAAGGAGGAGATACTCAGCTCAGTAACTGAACCGATCTAAAATAGCAACGGAAACAGAAACCAAGGGAAGGAAACAAGGATATGGATATACTGGTCGCAAGTGGAGGGGAAATATAAAGTGAAGAGCAGATTAAGTGAGAAGTAGAGGTTGGTGCAGTCAAGGGAGTAAGAAAGACTTTCTGAAGTAGAACTGCATTTTCACTCGCAGATGAGAGAGAGAAAGAATAGATAGTTAATCAATCAATCAATCATAAAGGCAAGTTTGAAATATATACTTGTTGTTATTCCATCCAATATGTTCAAAAACATGCTAAGCTATGCGACTCCATCCCAATGCATACCCATTCCGTCATTTACATACATATAATATTCCTAACCCTCATCCCTCATCCATCATCCCTAATATCAAATATCAACACCCCGTTCATCCTCGTATCAACAACCCATCCATCCATCCATCCATCCACCCCCCTCCTATCTACAAAACCTTCACCCTCGTCCACTCACTAACCTGCACCCCCAAATTCAACCCATTCCTCGCCCACCACCTCCTCACCTCAAACGCCACCCCCTCATTCCCCACACTATCCTCCAACGCCTCCTCAATATCACAAGTCTTATACTCGACCCTGCCCCCCGACCCCCTACTAAACTCCTTCCACCACTGCAACACCTCCACATGCCCGTTCTTCGTCGGACCCACCAGCACCTGACTATCAAACGCGAGTTTCTCCCCCTTCAACTCCCGCCACGTATCCAAACACGCAACATGACCATGCGCCGACGCGAGTTTAGCCACCGACTCTGAATGCGCGATCGGGATGCCGGAATTGTCCCACCAGCGCAGCACAAGCGGTTTATTATTTTGCGCGGCTGCGAGGAGCGCTTTGCCGGGTTTGAGTTGCAAGGCGGGGAGTACCTCCGAACTGCCGGTTATGGCTTCGCCGTCGACGATGGCGTGGGCGCCGTGGCGGGCGCGGCGTTCCGGGTCGTTGTGCGGGATGCTGGCTTGTTTCCACCATTCGAGGACGAGCATGTGGCCTTTGGAGGAGGCTTGTTCGAGGGCGAGCTCGGTGTATTTTAGGGGGAGGCCGGATTTTCTCCACCAGTCGAGGACGTGGACGAAGCCGGCTTTGGATGCCCCGTCGATGGCTTCGGCGGTGTAGTCTTTGGAGAGGAAGGTCGGAGATGTGCGCCACCACTCTAGGATTTCGGTGCGTCCGTAGACTGCGGATGCTTTTGTGGGTAGGAGCTTTTGTCCGAATGTAGCCCAGAAGACATCCTTGAGATTGGTTTCAAGATATGTTAAAATGTCAGTGAGACAGAATTTGATGATTAGCTTAACACATAATGGTGAAAGCTCCCTCATATTCTCCGGCGCTTTTCTCAGTTGCTTGATGATCTCGTTGACCGGACGGGTAAGGATAGTCCATTCGAGGGACCGCATATATGTTTGTAGTTCGTCTTTGGCATCGTCCGATTTCCGCTGCCATTCGGGCGGTGTTGGGATCTTTGCGTAGACATTCAGTGCCCTCGATACCTCCCAATCTCCAACATACTCGAAGATAAGGGACCATAGCTCCGGAGGTAATAGCGCATCTGTCTTCATATTATATCGTGCCAGACTCGCCGCTCCCGAAGCTGCAACATCAACGTCGTGTCCAATAGTCATAAGCTCCGCCTGGTTCTTAATAACATCCACAAGTTCGTTGAAGCCATCCCATCCTACAAAACATTTCCCAGCACCCTTCTCGTCGTAGTGCCACAGTATCGGTTGCATGACTCGGACCCATTGCCACTTTCTCCGCACTTTGTTCAATTGTTTCTTCGTTAACGGATTTTCCCACATCAATGTTGTCATCCCTGGTACAAGTAATATCTTCTTCGATACGTCCCAGCCGCGGAGAATTTCGAGCAGCAGAGAGTCGGTTATGCCGTGCAACATTTTCGCAAAGGTATCGGCGTCGATCGGTGCTAGGACGAGTATATCTGCCCAATCGCACAGTTCAAAGGCTTCCTGCCGGAAAAATTCATTCTGACTTTGTGCTATGCTTCTCTGTGCCTCATCTGTTTCCCTCGGCCTGAAACACCTGTTCTGATATGCTAAAGTCTCTTGTGATAATCGGTATGAGGGCCATGATTCTTCGTCGACGATCGCTCGCGTTTCGATCTTGGGATTCTTGGATAACCTCACAACGAGTGGCAAGGCCTGTGCTACATCTTTAGATCCGTTCGAGGCTACGAGGACTCGAAGCTTTTGCGACGGATTTACTCTCATGTCCGCAATCGAGGAGGATGAGGAATGGTTCGAGATACTTCGAAAGGATTCTCTCCGCAACGCTCGTGCTTGGTCGGCCATTTTATAGAAAAATTGCTCGTTCGCGGTACGAGGTGCAGTCATGAACTCGAGGGAAGCGGTAGAAGTTATCGCAGTGAATGTATCGAAATGAATGCGATTACTGACGTCAAAGAGACTATTGGCTCAATAAATTGCAGCGTTGGGTTACACTGGATGGAGCATGTGGGTCGTAGGTCGTAAACTCGGGACAAGCTGAAAGGAATGTTGTCTGTGAATGAACGGAGGATATGAACGGAGGATATGAACGGAGGATATGTGAATACGTCCAACGGTGTTTTCGTACGGTTTTGAGGATATATATAATGTGAATGTGTATGGTAGAAAACGACCACACGAGCAATATGTAATTATAACATGATCATCATCGATTGATCTCCCCCGTCCACCGGATCTTGACGTTTTTTGTTCTCGAATGTCTCTGCTGCAACTTTGGAACGTTACAATCCCTGCCGTTGTGAAGCCACATTCTCGTCACTAAGCCTTAAGAAGCTCGGAGCATTCTCCCCTCGACCCTCGAAAGCGGTGAGACTAACGCCGATCTCTGTTCGGCCAATGAGCTTTAGTCAACACGACGACCGAGTTTGAGACTTTTTGAACTGTTGGACGCCGAGTTTGGGAACAGACCACTCCACTGCTGTACTGTCTGGATACCTTCCCACCTGCCTCTTTCGGGTTATGCAGGTGCTTTTCGCGAGGAGACGCAGGAAAGCATGTCTGTTGGTCGTGCGTCTTGCACTACACACCATCTGCTCCCGTACAAATCTTCCTGTCTTCCTGTCGTTTTGCTCGTTCGTTATGTTTCCCAGGACTTCACTTGCAAAGGTCTTGATCCCCGAGAGGCTAAAGGGTGCGACGTTTTAGAGTACGGCATGTTGCACTCTTAGATCACCGTTGACTTCGAATAGCTAATCTAGCCGATGGAAATTCACGTCTGCCCTGGACTAGTGATACAGACCAGGAAAGTACAAGACATGAACAAAGTGAATGAACGGCCAGGATCATGACCCAATGGACTTCGCAAAGCGATGCAGTGCGGGCGGGGTTGGCCTTTCACTGTCTGATTTTACACCTTGGATCTAGATCCGGAAGAGCCAAAGAAGCTGCCACGGATTTCAAGTTGGCACTGCCTCATCCAGTTTATGATTCCAGCGCCAAAATTCATACTATTCATGTCATCAAACACAGACTCTACCACTCCGCGATTAGGAGCAAGATTCGCAATACCACGCTCATTCTGGTCCTTCGTTCGTTCCATTCTCCAAAATCTTCCTGGAACGTGTTGGAGTAATGGGCTGTACCGAATGTTGGGTGAGAAATAGGTCTCCCAAAACTCGAAGCATATCCCATGGCGCAGTGATACAGATAGTTCGGTGTCGCCATATGCATCGACCATTCCTCTGCTTGGAATATGATAGTGCGCGAGAAGTTAGCCTATACATTTCAAGTCACTATGCAATGTATATGCAAAGCAGTGCCGTCCGCCAGAAGCGTTTCCGCCACAAGGTATCCCACAAGGTCATAATCCATCAGGTGGACTCCCTTAAATGCCACATGGGTTTCTTGGACGTTAAAGAGTTGATACTCATCAACCATTGAGTCTATTTCGCGAGTGTTTCTCGAACTCTGGCATCATCACCCGAACTACACATTTATGTGGCTTCGGGTTCCTATTATTCTGGGATAGTCACATGTGAATCTGCCTTTTCATCGAAACTCTTCGTCAAAACTCCCAAATGGCACTGCTCACACGAACTATCCATAATATTGTCCAGCTAACTAGCACACAGTGTAAAAAACAAAGTTGCTCTTATCACTTTCCCTCCACCCTCTTTGTCCTGTTTTTGGATTCCCGTCAACACCCAGTTCTTTCACACAGTACAAAAGCCATACTGTTCCCACCACCAAAACTAGTCGTAAACAGATGTTTCTAGCCATCCTTTCATTCCCACCTATTTGTTGCACATCGCATGTCCGGACAAGGATTTCCACCTTACTTTTTCGTCCCAACTTCTCATGTGTTTCCCTTGTCTCCCTTGCATATAAATCCCTGTTTCCTTCTTCTTGTTGCACGTCGCGCAGCTATGCAGGGGTATGTAGTGCTGGCGCCGTTGCGGCTATTTTAGCCTTCGCTGCTAGGTTCCAAGGTTATGGTATTCCAGTTGTGTTCGCTCGACCGGGCTTTATCGAGGAATTTGACTGCAGGTTAAAGTCTTTGGCGTGGTTACTTCTGCTTTGGCGTTTGGTTTTCTTCCTTTGTTGCATGTCTCATATCTTGGCATTGAGTTCTAGAGCCGCAACGGGTAGATGCATCCTTGGTGCTCGGTGATGCTTGTGCTACCCGGTATGGGCAATGATAGCCATGATCTGGCTTCTTGAACTACCATATGGCTACCTGTATCTGCATTCACTTTCGCTGTTGTACATGGAGTTCTAGACCGGTTCTGAATATTATCTTAGAAACGCCACCCACCTCCAAGAAGGGCGTTAGCATACTCGTTGCAGCCAACCAATCCAGGGATATGGTTATTCAATAGTTCGGCGACGTGCAAAATTGTGAAATCGCTCCATTGATGAACTGGTGAAGTGAGCTTCTTGACCACTGGAGCTGAGGAAGAAATGACAAACCTTCGGGACGAGAGAAAGCTCCCTATATCATTCGGTCTAAGAGACCAGGCGGAACGGGCAAACTGCTGAACTAGCTTAGGTGAAGAACAGGAATACGTCTATTGGGTACCATATCTTCCCTATAACTCTTCTACTCTGTGTTGCATATCTGTACAGGGATATGAAGTTAGTCTACCCACAAACATGGTGATCTGGTACTGCTAGTCGGCTTTACCTAGACTTCGCTCGACCGTATTTGGATGGGATGGTATCTTCTTCTTATCCTGGTTTTACTTTGGCCGCCCACATTTTGCCGCAGAGCTGGAATAATATCCCTTCCCCTTCCAAATGCATGAAAGATCTGGCATGGTATATCTCCAAGTCGCTTCGCGCTTTCACTGGCAAGCACTTTGTTGCATATTGTACTTCGCATGCTACATCACAAGGCAAAGAAGATATCTATATCAAGCGCTTTGTTGCATATCACACTTCTGCATCAAGCACTTTGTTGCACATCGCACTTCACCTTTGACGTCAGAAGGTAAGGAATATAAACTCCTCACGCTCCCAAGCACTGTTTTGCATATCGCACTTCTGAATCAAGCACTCTGTTTGTTGCACATCTTCTCGGCGGCAAAGTACTTTGCCGGCACATCGCACTTCACATCCAACCCACCATCAAGGATTTCGTTGCACATCTCACTTCACTTTGCCCTGGCAAAGTAAGAAAATGAATAAATAGGTCCTGCTATATACTGGAATTAGGGAACGTTCATCACATACTCCCCATGCGGATTGCAGATAAGAAATCTTCCCATCTTGGTTACAACTGCGCCTGGGAAGAGCAAAAGGAAGGGGAGTAAGGTAGTTGGGAGTAAGGTAAGTTGAAGTGAAGTGAAGTGAAGTGAAATGGGTCAGCGAGGATAAAACACATGCAACGTAGCAGAAGGAAAACTTAGTGTACGAAGTGAAGGTGACGATCAGGTGGTGTAGATGCAAGTTTTAGTCAAGATGTTTCCATGTTGAAAACCTATATATAACAGAACCCATGTATAACCCCCACCATTTGACACCCATCTAATTCCCACACGAACACCAAACCCCATCTAAAATGTCTAAAAATTCGGGGTATCATTCAGACTCCCAGTCCACCATAGAAGAAACCCCAAATGGCGCTTGCCCCCAAGCCCCATCACCAATAATCACTTAATCCTGCCCCTCCACCTCCCTATTATCTTCCAAAAACTGCCTCCTCCGCACAACCCTCCACTCTCCATGTTTCTCCAGCACTCTCCTAAACTCCTCCCCCTGCTCATCCCCATATTCCAACGCCTTATCATCCTCTTTCGTCCACACCCCCGCCATATTATCCGGGATCGGATCCAGGTTGCGCAAGGATTCCATCACTACCGTCGCATCGCCCGTTTCCATTGTCGTAGCTTCTAATGCTTCGATGACGATATCCTCGGGGTAGCCGAGAGCAACGCGGCTATCGATGAAGTCTTGTATGTCACGGTCGTTGTCAGACTCAGGCTGGGATTGCGTGGACGAGTCTTCGTGGAGAGTTGAGTCTAGGATTGGTGAGGGTTGGCGCGGAGCTCTGGGAGGGGGTGAGGAAGGTACTACAATGGTGTCGAAGTCGCCGAAATGGAAGTCTTGGGTTTCGGGCTCGAGAAGAGACTTTCGAGCTTCTATTCTCGATGATGAGGGCCCGGCGTCACTGTCTCTCCAAGATGGCAAGCTTGGACGGGAAAATTCAGGGAGCTCCTCTTCAGCGTCGTCATTACCAGATTGATTGTTAACATGTGCGTTCTTCAGAGGTGATACTTGGTATTCCCTTGGAGATTTTCGTGTGCCCTTGAGAATGCTTTCTGGAGTCGAAGGGATTTCCAACACCGCCGGCGCTTTGCCTTTACTATTTTTAGCACGTTTTCTATCCGGCTCATCATCATCGGATACTAATTCACGCTTCTTGTCGGCGGGTGATCTCTTCCTAGGTAACCTGGTTGCTGATGAGGGCTGGTCGAGGTCGTCCTCATATGTCGCTTCGTCATCGATGAGAGACTCTGCAGCTTTACGTCCAGAGGTATCAAATAGTTGATCCTGCAGCAGAGCATCCTCCTGAGAAGGAGAAAGTTCAATCGTATCTGGATTGTCAGCCTGCGTTATGACTGCATCTTCGAAGGGAAAGATAAGTTCCTCGTAACAATCTCGAAGAGCATCAGCTGCTCTAGCATGCCACGCAAGTGGGTAGTGTAGTCTATCGGCTATCGTTGGCCACAGTGCCCTTTCTTCTACTCCGCTAAAGCCGCCGTGTGACATCACACTCCTCCATAATTCGAAGAGAGCGACCTTCCTTTTGCAGATGGTAGGAGAAAATTCTAAGTTAATATCAATTTGCATATTCACAAAAAAATCCGTCAGAGCTGTTTCGAAGTAATCTTCATCATCTAAGAGACGTTGAAGAGCCTCCTGGACACCATTTATTGCTTCGACGTTACGTTGCTTATCATTTGGCGTTCGCGGGTCGGTATTAGTCCTCGTTTCCACTTTTTGGGGAGGTGTCACAGGACGGACATCACTCTGCTTTCTGTTCGAGTCCTTGTTTATTTTGGGGAGTTCGGGCTCCAGAGTAGGTGGCTCTGGACCCTTGGATTTATTCGACGTATCGAGTCTTGGAGGGCTGGAAGATCTAATCTTTCTCGGTGGCGGCGCAGGTTTCTTCACAATCTTCGCCTGTAGTTTCTCCAATTCACGAAGTTTGAAGTCCTCGTGAAAATAATTTCGCCATTCCTGTGCAGTGTGACGTGAGTGCTGTAGGACACGTCAGGTTACTATAAATACACACACATTATCACAATGTAGCTTACCGTACGTGCCCATGCTGCCCATGCGTCGATCTCTTTGTCTTCCCGCAGATTCAAGATATCTTGAAATTCTTTCCGGAGGCAAGCATCATCTTCTTCCGTAAACGCCATTCCTCGCTCGGATTCCTTGGGTCTAATGGGCGAGACAGGCCTCTTCGAACTGGTAGCGGAGTAAGACCGACCGGTCTTTGGTTCAATTGCGCTACTTGATACCCTTTGACGAGGAAGTGATACACCACCAACTGCACGGTTTTGCTTAGTAGGCTGTGGATTAGGTATTGATGCATCATCTGGCTCCTCCAACGGATAGTCTCCTGGACGTCTGGGCAGGAGTTGCTTCACCCACCGATCTCGCCAGGACTGCGCAGTATGCTGCGGATACTGCAGGAAGTTTAGCATTCCAGAGAACAGAGGGAAGAAGAAGTCTTACCAACTCTTCGAGCTGTACATAAATCTCATTTCCTTTCGTGGCGAGGCCCCTACGTGCCGCCTTGGTTACCCACTGCGTCAGGACGTGATCGTCTTGTTGTGTGAAGGGGTTGCGGGAACTCTTGTTAGGCTGGTTACTTCGACGTTGACGAGAACTATTAGCAGAAGCTCCACAGCGGTAATCTTCAAAATCCTTGAGTTTGCCGGCCTTGACAGACTCATCGATGAATTTCCAAGAGATCGATCCTGCAGGGATGTCTTTTCTCGCATGATCGGCAATTACGATATCTGCCATTTTCTCAAGCTTGGCTATCTCTCCGCCGTTTGACTGACATCAAGGTCAGCGAATGATACATGTTGCGCCCGGAGTATATATACCTTAATTAAGTCGATGTAATGCCCTCGCGAAGGTATACGTTGCACGAGGAAGAATTTCAAGTTCGCAAAGAGGTCACCTCCACCTGCTACACCTTCGTACACGATCGAGACAGACATGATGTGTGTCGAGACCTCGTGATCTATTTCGCAGGTGATTCAACGTAGCTTCAGGCGGCGCCGTATATTGTCGCAGGCGGAACTTCTATATACTTATGCAAATGACCAAAATTACCTACCATAAGCTCGAGCAATCGGATCAACTAGCGAATGGATGCGTACAAGCACGTATACCTTCTTGTTGAGTCGTTCATTCGACTGATGCTTCAAAAATCCGTAGAGATTTTGTCGGGTTGACGCGTTCGGACAGGATTAAAACCCGAGAAGTCATGAATCGCGATTTTGGTTTCAGCCTATCACATGCTCAATTCTTTGTCGGTCTTGGCGAAACAAAACTCCGATGGGGCTTAGGACTACGAGAGCCGAAGCAAGAGCGAAGACGACGACTAGACTATTCACTCTCTGGATACGCGCGTTATTTTTTATATTTTTATATATATCGAGCGACATGATTTGTTCCTTCAGTTATAATTCTCTTTCAGGTTGTTGATCTTACAACCATAGATTTCCAAGATGGGGACCATTAGAAACGTGGCCATAGCTGTGCTTACGCTCTCCTTCTTCACCTTTGTTGCGTTCTTTGGCAGGCTTCCAGCGCTGAGGTATACCTGTCAAAATATTCTGTATCTGCAACTTACTTATACATACGCAGGAATACCCCGATAGGAAGCTTGCATCGAGTAATATGGGTTCATATTCCTCGTGGTTTCAAAGCATTAGACAAGAGGTTGACCAACGGTCATCTCAGCGCTTATGTCGGAAGGCTAGCACACACATTGTGGCATGACCGTCACCCCGTTATTATGGTGAGAACATGGCATTTTCTATTTTCGATACGGGATCTAGATCTAGGTCTATCAAGTGGAGCTCCTGAGTCAAGTGGCTCGTCTTGGTGCTTTGGAGCCTCATGGAATCATGTTGCCATTACAGCAGTAACGTGGATCGCCTTACTGACCGAAAATAGATATTTTTCATACTACTACTCGCTGTATCTGAGGCCATGTTCATACCACCAGCATGGCCAACAATGAGCATCTCTCGGAAGATCTACGTGATAATCTTCGTATCTTTTCCTTACATATTTCTCTATCTATCAGCGTCTCGCGACCCCGGCTATATCGTTCCATCTAACCATGTTCCTCAAATGAGTCTCTACCCTTACGACTATACAATCTTCTACCCGGGCCATTCATGTCGAACATGCCACTTACTCAAACCCGCTCGATCGAAGCATTGCAGCATTTGCAAACACTGCATCGCTAAGTATGACCACCACTGTGTTTTCATCAATAACTGCGTCGGCTACAGTAACCAACATTTCTTCCTGCTATTACTTTTTACCACAGGAAATCTCACCTCATACGCCGTCTACGTGGGGAATTCCCTTCTCTCTGTTTTCATCGTTGAGAAATATCCGGATTGGTCATTTGTAGGCAGCGGATATACTTGGTCTCGTTACTTCAACGTCTGGGGCTGGGCACTACAAGAACACACACGAATCGGAGCCATAACCCTTCTATGTCTCCTCACCACCCCCTTAGTTTATGGACTCCTGAGCTACCACATCTACCTAATCTGGTGCGGCACCACCACCAACGAATCCCTCAAGTGGTCCGACTGGGCAGCAGAGATGTCCGACGGCTATGTATTCAAGCGAAAACTAGCCGAAAACCGCGAAAAGAATCTAAGAATTGAACCCGCGTGGACGCATTGGCCAGCCGAGAGCCAACAAATCGTCCTACGTACACAAGACGGCCAGGACCCTGTAGGACCGGTGGCAATTGGAGAAGGGGAATGGGAACGCGTATGGGGCCTCAGAGAGGTGGAGAATCTGTACGATATTGGGTTCTTGGATAATTTGAAAGACGTGTTTGTTGGCACACAGGGTGTTTACCATAGAGTCCCGAGCCAAAACGTGGGCATTGGAGACGAGGAACGATCGGCAGCAGAGGGGGATGTAAATTAGATTTGCTTTTTGTTTAGAGTATATAGAATCTCAATATCATGAGCGACAACGCATCGAAAATCAGGCCCTGCATCCTTCTTCCTTACTACTCCCCTCACCCACCCCCACCTCAATCAATACACTGTCTTTTCGGTCTGATATATATCCAAACAGCATTCTCCTTACTAATCACCAACCACAATCATCCGAATTAGTGTAGGGGTTAACATATCTCGCTTTCAACTGGTTACCTTCCCACAGGAAAACTATTACCGAGCCGAGAAGCCCCGGGTTCGATTCCCGGATTCGGAATTTTCTATTGTCTTTTTGCCTGCCCAACCAACATTCACTCTCTTCTGGACGAGAACGACAGCAGTTTTTTTGTCTTCCACGGTTTTAGTGGAGAGGACCAGACTAACAACGTTGGCTGCTTTCTAGAAGGAATGGGAAAAAAAGTCTTACAGGGAAGACGGAGGGAGAGAAATTGTGGATCAGATCAGATCGGTGGTGGGGCTTGGGAAGAGCCGACTAGTTGCTCGAAACAGGCGAAGAAGGAAACTTTACTCGTACTTCTAGGGCTAGACTAATTTAGGAGGTTGGGATTATGCTCTGATGCCACTGTACTGTTTTTTCTGGTACGCACCATTAATTAAGTTAAAGAAGTTAGTTCAAGACCCTACGTACATAGGCATATGCACGAGAAACCCATGCCAACCGGGATCACATTTGCATGTGGTTCGAAAGAGTCGTGTAGAACAAACGCCAAAACTCCATTCAAATATCTATCTATCTCTAGTAATGCCAACTACCTAACTCCATTTATATGAAAGTGCTCCAACGACGCGTTTGATTATCCCCTAAAAGATAACTCGCAGCATTGGTATCCTAGCATCATGTCTAGTCTAGTCTATAAGCCCCCAAAATGACCATGCTATGCTATGCCCCGCCAAACGAACACCCATCCTACTCCAAATCCAAGTCTATGTCTATGTCATGTCTATTTGTCCAAAGCTTCGGCCAACATCTCCGTAATAGCGAGGATTTTCTCCTCTTGAAATCTCCTTCCTACTATTTGCAATCCAACGTGAGCTCCGTCGTAGATTTCTGGATCATCTGTAGTACGTGTTAGCTCGGTAGGAAAAGAAACGATTCAGCGAAACTGATAAGGGAAATGGGCGGGGAAGCTCAGCGAGTCAGGTATCTGATCGCACTTACAGGATTTCCAAAGTTGTTCATCTGCCGGGTTCAGCGGCTTGTAATTGTGATCAAATAGATCAATGTTTTTGTCGACGGTTGTGACAGGGAGGATCGACGCGGTGTAGTCCAAGAGATTGACGAATGTAGTGTATGCTGCAGAAAATACATGTTAGAATTTCAAGACAGATGATTAATAGGTGAAAAGTGTGAGAACTCACCTATGTAGTTTGAACTCGTCCTGATATTGGCAGGCATGGGAGCCAACGGTGTGATAATAGCATCCACAGGTCTCCCAGTCCCCGTGAGCTCGGCAGTACTATTCCAGTACTCCATATATTCCTTCTGGAACTCTCTCTTCTTCCTGTTAACTTCGGCGATGTCGAAACCAGTCATTTGTGGTTTGAGAGTACCGAAGTGCTTTTTGAGCTGGGGAATCACAGGCTCGCCAGAGAGCGCCAGTGCATTATAAACTATCTCATGTGAGCAAAGAAATATGAGGAGGATCTGAGAGATCGCATACTATCTTTTCCTCCATCAAATGACCAGGCCTTGCTCTACTCACTGTTAGAGTGGATAGGAGTCATTGGGACTGGATGACACTTACACCTATAGCATTGCCACGTTGATGAGAAGGAGGATCCCACTAAGAAGTACGAAAGTTAGCATAGTTCGAACTTGTTTTCATGTCGCGGTCCTGATAGCCGTGGGCTGTGAACCCGTAAACCGAACATCACTTACTTCAATGACTGTGTGTCCAAGTTTCCTAACTGTGTCGATGACCATTCTGATAGCTCTGGCAACAGGAGGTTGAGGTGAAACTTCTTGATCACTGATCATAAGCGCAAAAGCAAGTTTTCCACTGCCGGGTTTGGTAACCTCTGGCTTGGATCTTTCGCTGACATCGAACTTTGAGACACCGTTAGTTTTACCGTCGTCGTTTGCCATGGGGATGCCGGCAATTTCAGAGGTACTGCTGGCATTGAAGTTACCGTTAGTCTCCATCGCACCTTCGAATCCAAAAGCATCGATGATCGTTCGTTCCTGCACATCCCGCCATGGAATTTCGCACACTAGAGGGTCGTGCAGCCATGGCTCAGTGCTGAGGATGGCCTTCGTTATGAGCCTCAAAGACCTTGCAGTCGTAGCGAGAGGGCCAACAACAGAAAGAGTTGTGTTTTGACCGTCCATGCTGTTTGCAAGACCCTCAAATGGTAATCTGCCGCTAGATGGTCGCAAGCCGTACAGGCCATTGAATGCAGCTGGAATACGGATGCTACCACCAATGTCCGTACCGATACCAACTGGACTTCCCTTGAGTCCTATCAGAGCACCTTCACCACCCGAGCTTCCACCAGGTCCCAAAAGCCTATTTTTGGGATTTTCCGTGATACCAAAAATATTATTGCGGGTGTCACCCGCCATTAAAGTTTGCGGTACGCTAGTTTTGCAGAAGAGAATGGCACCAAGGCTTCGGAGTTCTTCGACCATTACACTCTCGTAAGATCGCTCCTTGCCTGTAGCTTTCTCGCCTTGGAATGTTCCAATCCAGCCAACATATCCCATGGTGGTTTCTACACCTTTCACGTGAAATCTGGAAAGACGTTAGTAAGCATTTTTCACAGCACAATCTTCAACTTACTGATCCTTTAGACTGACTGGAAGTCCATGTAGCGGGCCGATAGGCTTCTGGTGGTCGGCATAGTAATCGTCTAATTTCTGTGCTTCCGCAATAGCCTCCTCAAAGAAAATCTCGTGCAAACAGTTAACCTGTAAATAAATTAAAAAAGGCGACTCCAATCTGCACTTTTTGGACTGACTAGTTGATGGGCTAGTGCTGCTCGGTGGCAGAATGCCTCGCACACTTCCCGTGCTGTCCATACACCTGTGGTAGTCTTCTCCACAATACCGACAGCGTCTGTCTCAGTGATTTCTCTTTCTCTATCTGTGAGAAACTGCTGAATGTACTTCCCAGTAACATCCCTCTGATCGATTATCGAAGGAACATGATCCAGACGCCATTGTTGCGGGATCAAAGCATTAACCGAATCACGCTTCTTCTTCGCAGCGACTTGCCAACCGATTAGGGCTGATTTCGATTTGAATGATCGATCTCTTTTGAGGAGTCTCTTGAACCAGTATGATTTGATGCTCGATATCGTGCCAACCAAAGACTGTAGTATAACGAAATCATTGCGGCGGATCCAGGTCAGGTCAGTCTGGATTTTCTCATCTGGAGTGACCCGTCCCATTTTGGATGATGTTGAATATGTGACAGTAGTTTTTGGAAATGACAGGCAAATTCACAATCGAGATGTAGGAATTAAGGAAAGAAAAAAGAGAAAATCGAGTTGGCCGTGGAGTAAGATAGTAGTATAGTGGGATTTATCGTGAAGACCCATTCGTTTAAGATAAGGGATCACACTATCAGTTGGTTCGAGATTAGCCGGGGCCAGGGCGTTAATGCAATGGTTGGACACTCTTCAAGATTAGGCATTCTCCCGTCGTTCTCGCATTTGTCGAACATTTAAATTGATTCTTTTGTTCGCCATGGGAAAGGGAACCTTTTTGCAGCTTTTGCCTACTGCTTCGGAAAGATCGGATGGGCAAGTGTCAGGAATGATTTTGGGTACGCCATGCCAAGCAAACCTCGATTCACCGGTCATGTAGAGTGCGTCTCCAGACCTAAGACGGACGACGATGTGATCTTTGTCGGTATCGCTCTTATTCAGGCCGATTATGAATATGCAATCGCACCCAATACTGATGCTGACAAGGCCGCGATCAACCTCTTCACTTACGTCGCGGTGTAGACTCAGGGTATCGCCAGGAGAGTAGAAATTGACGATAGCTGCTTCTGGCTCCATTTCTGGAAACAATCGCCCAACGAGCCATTTCATCTCGGAGGGAAATTCTGGAGGTTCTTCTTCAGGGTAGACTTTCTTGGTCCAATCATACTGCCCTCCAAGTGTGATCCATCGTAGCTTTTTGGCCATGACCTGCGATAAGGTCAAGGGTTTGTGAACTGTGGGATCAATGGGCGTTGCAATGATGGCCTCTGGAGAAGAGTTCTGCCAATCTTTGAAGTCGACCCGGTAGTGTGCATGGAGATTGGTTTTATGACTTGGGTTAGGGAGTTCCTCATAGAGTACCTCATCGACCAACTCGGCTTGAACATCGACTGGAATCAGAGACGGAATGATCACAAGACCTAGCTCGTAGTCAGAACGTGTCCCAGAGAGAGCTGTTGTATGGTGACGACAACGACGACAACGGCATGGGAAGTATTGCTACTGTAACGATTTCAAATAGAAGGGAAAGGGCGCTCAGTGCTCACACAAAGATACGTGAATTCGTACATAGAAAATTGCTCGCTCCTACCAGGTAATATCTCCGGATCGAATGCGTATTCTTCGAGAGAGGATTCGCTATTTGGACCATCACCATCAGATTTTGACTGCTCCGAAGGCACTTTTCCTCTTTTTCCCAAATACTGTAAGAAGACCTCATCTCGCAAACCTTTAGATATACTTCCCGACCCGGCAGCACCCATTCTGCGAAAGTCGACAATGCCTTCATCAGCATCGATATTTCGGATGTCCATGTTCTTGTAACGTTTGAAGACCTGCTTCAGATACTCGGGCGGAGCTTCATGGGGATCCAAATGCTCCATAATTGATCAATCCCTTCCGATACAAGAGGTCGTCAGATTACTTCAAGACAATCTCGACAATGTTGACATTGACTTTAGCTCGGATCTCAAATTTGGAGTGGTACTTTCGTACAACACTGTTTCTCTCGAGGTGACTAGAGCGATGACGTGCATTCACTTCATGGTCCTATCTTTCTCAATGTAAACAAGACAAGGTTCACCGGTGTAAGTTGCGCCGCACTTTCCAGAGTGAATGGCTGAGCTGAGCTGTACTTTGTCCGTGCCAGCCGTTTGTGCTCGGTGTCGTCCCATGGAAAATTTTTGGCTTTTGGATTAAATTTTAGCCGAGATCGCGTTTGTTGTTGACAACGCGCCGCTATTAACGTTGACTTGGGTTGAACGGGTTACCCGATTATTTCTTGTTTACTCCTGAGTTACCTGTAGGCCAACGACCAAGTAAGTATATGTTCGAATCCTCGGACAACACAGAAAAGCGGAATTCGAACCCCCCAGAGGTGTCACATTTCATCCTATCGCTCATTACACTCGTCTCCTCCATTCTGCAAGTCAATTCGTTCTACTTTCTTCTTGTCCCACGAATACTCACACACGCCTGGCTGGAATCAAATGCTCTTGTTACCATAACCCAGAACCAATTATCACACCGAGCTGCCCCTCCTTCACACCGCCCCACTTGAACGGCGGAAAGCAGATTTATTTTCTTCGATTAGATTGTGTATATCTAGTCCTCTACGTTCTCTAAACCTTTGGCATCAGCATATATTCAGGAATCATGGAGAACTACCAGAAGTTGGAGAAAATCGGAGAGGGTACGTCCCGTTTGCGCAGCGGCAAAAATAGCAAACATAATCCTTGACTGTTTACTATCAAACGCGAAGTATCCCAAACTAACATTGTTTACGCACAGGAACATACGGTGTTGTCTACAAGGCCAAAGATCTCACGCACCCAGGACGAATCGTTGCCCTCAAGAAGATCCGACTTGAGGCAGAAGATGAAGGAGTTCCCAGTACGGCAATTCGAGAGATTTCTCTCCTGAAAGAGATGAACGACCCCAATATCGTCCGTCTTTTCAACATCGTGCACGCAGATGGCCACAAGCTATACCTGGTCTTCGAATTCCTCGATCTGGATCTGAAGAAATACATGGAGGCTCTGCCGGTTTCCGATGGTGGTAGGGGTCGAGCTTTACCTGAAGGATCTGGACCGGATTTGGGCAGACTTGGGTTAGGCGATGCTATGGTCAAGAAGTTTATGAGCCAATTGTGCGAGGGCGTTAGATATTGTCACAGCCATCGAATCCTACATCGAGATCTTAAGCCCCAGAACTTGCTTATTGATCGGGAAGGTAACCTCAAGCTTGCAGATTTCGGTCTTGCTCGTGCTTTTGGTGTTCCTCTCCGCACATATACCCACGAAGTTGTTACTCTCTGGTATCGAGCTCCGGAAATTCTCCTCGGTGGTCGACAATATTCTACGGGTGTGGATATGTGGTCTGTTGGATGTATCTTTGCGGAAATGTGCACTAGGAAACCGCTCTTCCCAGGTGATTCGGAGATTGACGAGATCTTCAAGATCTTCAGGTGAATAAATCTACACATCCAATCAACCCCCACAACAAAAGCTAACTCAAACCAGACTTCTAGGTACACCCAACGATCAAGAATGGCCCGGCGTCAGCGACAAGACATGTTTCCCCGACTTCAAGCCCTCCTTCCCTAAATGGCAAAGAGATCCCAACCAAGTTCTCTGCTCCAACCTCGACGAAGCCGGACTGGATCTCCTCGAAATGCTTCTGGTCTACGACCCCGCGGGACGCATCTCCGCCAAGCAAGCCTGTCAACATCCATACTTCGAAGAAGGCAGTTCGGCCTACTCTGGACGGGGTCTCGGAGCTACATACCGAAGTCCGAGTGAAACGAACGGGGCGGGCGGAGCAGACACAAATGGATACCACTGAGGACTGAAGGGGATTACAAGAACGCCAATAATTGCATTACATTGGAGTTCAGCTGCGCGCCGTGATGAGAGATGGGATGGGATAATTTATGACAAATGACTAAGAACACGAAGGGATAGGAAAGGAAGGGAGAGAGGGGCATTGATGTGATGTGATGTGATGTCTGGAATGAACGGGGAGAGAGACGATGGATAGTAAAGCTTACCCTAGGTATAGCTAGAAAGAAAGAAATAACATAGCCATGAGCTTCAGGATAAGAATTGCATTGGAGGGACTATGGGATGGAGGGACGGATGGGGGAAAATTCATAACATACTATAAAGGAGAATGGATGAATGGATGGGTGGGGGTGCATTAGGGGGGAGGGAGGGAGGGGGCAAACTTTTATTATGATGGTTAATTGCAAGCTACCTCCTCTTTTTTTTCTCTTCTTCTACTTTCTTAATCTACTACTTTTACTTTCCATGGTTGTGCGTGTTTGTGTTTTGTGTTTTGTGTGTTTAATGTGTGAGGACATGTCTTGCCTTGTTATTTCGGGTGAACAAGCGGGAGTGTGTCTGGGCAAATATACATAGATAAGCGGAGGGGAGGGGCGTCCTTTTCGCTTTGTGTAGTTGTATAAAATGATTTGTGGAAGGAGACGAAGAATGAGATGAGGAAGACAGAGAAAGAGAGCAGCAAGACAATAACTAGGCCCGTTGCCATGCTTGTGACTCTGCATGGTAGTTGCTCCGAAAGTATGATGCACCGAGCTTGGGGAGAAGTAGTAGAAGCAGCGGGGCTGAATTCCATGCAACAGAGTCGAGTTTAGGCATTCGTTTCCAAAGCCGCTTGGGTGAGTGGTGTGGTATATTCCTGTCCTATTCCATATTTGTCTATTCTATATATTGTTCTCCTCTAAAAACGCCGTTGCTTAGTTTAACCATAGGTCCTTCCATCCTTTCATTCGTCTATCCATCTCAGATTTCCCATTTCCTTTCCGTCCCTCCTTCTTTTCCCATGCCCCCCTTCCCCACTCCCTCACTCCCCCTTCCCCTCCTCCTCTCCCTCCCCCTTCCCAACCAACCACCCCCACCCCTCACCCCCCTCCTCCGCATACCTCCTCCACGCCTCCCTCTCCACACTCCCCCTCGCAACCTCAATATCGCACTCGATATCCTTGACCAAGCTTTCCAAATCCACGTAATCCAGCTCTGGCCGAATATACCCCAGGATCAACACCCGCATGAACGAGCCGTAGAAATCGGTGTCGAATTTGTGGAGGAGGTGCACTTCCGCGGAACGGACGGTGTTTTTGTAGAACGGGTTGTAGCCGATGGACATTACCATGGGGTAGATGGTTGGGAGGGAGGGGGAGGTGGTTGTGGAGGGGGTAGAGGGGGAAGGGGAGGGGTCCAGAGATGCATAGCCGAAATAGACACCGCTGGCGGCGGAGTCGATCCAGGGCGCGGTGTCGACGGGGATGTTGGCTGTGGGGATGCCGAGCTGGGGGAGGAGGGGAATTAGTTTGGGGGCTTTTGTGTAAGGAGCGCGAGGTGGAGGGGAGAGAAAGGTCAGATAAATATACATACCTCTTTGGAACCACGTCCGAATCCAGACACGACTTTGCCCTTCATGCGCAAGGGGAAGGGAGGTTCGGGACCACTGTCGGGTCCGACGATCATGGGCCGGGGCTCTGCGGTGGGCATTTCGGAGGGTTGTGAGTGGGATAGTCGAATTGCTATTACTAGATTACTAGGTGAGAGAAGTTGAGATATATATGAAGTATGGAGGGGCGATTATATTTGTGGAATTGGCAGCTTATATTATCAGCTAGGCAGTAAAGTAGAGATCTAGAGTCATGGTGGGGTGCTGAAATAATTCGGGGTGGTACTTTAAGCAAGGCTGTGATTGATTATCGTGACGAATTAGATTATTGGTTAGCGAGGGATTGAGGGGCAAGGCTAACGAGAGATTTGAGGCAAAGTAACAGAATGTCTCACAGCCTTGCGAGTATGATCGGCTCTGATGTAAGTCAGAACTGCTGGCCACGATAGCATCACCCACCATCTGTCTAACTTCCATCCTTCCGGAAATGGATACTCATACAGGTGTTCGTGGATCTGTTACATATAACTCAACCCTTCTGTCGGGTTCAGCAAACACACCATCTGTGAGTATACAAATGCAACGAACCATTTCCGTAATGACTCCAACCACAAACAAATCTTGTACCTGTACATCTGTCCATCCATCCATCCATCCATCCATCCTACCCCCCATCACCTACCTATCTACATACCTATCTACCTATCTCTCCACAGATCCACCTGCACCCCTTTCACGAACATCAGCAACTTCCTCTCCATCTCAATCTCCATCCGCATCTCCATCCCCAAAACCCTCCCCACCACGTGGCTACCTCACCTACCTCACCTCGCGTACCCCTTATTCTCAAAATACACACCTCCCACAACTAAAGCACCTGCCCGCTCATCACAACATAATCTGGGAATTTAAGAATCGGGAATCTCTCCTCCCTCCAAAACGATGTAAGATGCGCGTATCCGTGCCGTCCGCTTGGAAAATAACTTTTAATTTTCGCTTATAAAAGGGAAGAAAGTTGGTCCGGGCGGAAAAGTATGTGGCTGGTAGCACGCGAGCGAGAGAGAGAAGGAAGGTTGACGCGGTGATGAGGGAGCGACGAGGGAAGTTGGTGCGACGACGACAATGATGGATGGGAATTGGGGTTATTTACTGATTTTGGCATTTTATTTGTCTTCTGGTAAATAACTTAATAAATCACAAAAACTCCATATTCTTTTCCCTAACTACAACTTCATCACCACTACTCTTCCCAAATCCCCAGCCTTCTCCCAAATCCCAGCCAATAATAAGCGCCCTCCCTCACTCCCCGCCGCCTTCTTTTACAACACACACACCCCTGTTCGCCTCCAGCTCACCAATCCCAAAAGAAAAATGAAGATGGCAGGACAACCAGTGTTACAAGAAGCTCTGTCTCTCTACTTTCTCTTTCCTCTCTCTTTCTCTCTTCTATTCTTCCATTCCTAACAATTTTGGCATAAGTCATCGTCGTTTTTACATTCTTCGGGATTTTATCTATTACGATTAGCAAGTACTCGATTGCTTGATCGATTGATTAGATCTCTTATCGCATTTGTTTACTTTGACGACGGAACGAACGAGACGAGGCTGAGGATTGGGATTTTTGGACAGCATTTTGAAGACGGGAAAGAGAGAGAAAGAAAAGGTATGTTTGTTGAATGAGCTAATTCATATATTTACGAATACTAACAAGATCTCTAGATTTCTCATTCATCTCATCACTCACCCAATTGATTGAAATTTCCATAAATCAATCAATCCAACCTTCCTTCCTTCCTTCACCGCAAAACACACCGCACCGCCAGCAAATCCACTTCCTCTCCGCAACAAACACACCGCCCACACACCCACCCAAAACACCGCCAAAATGAAGGAAAACGACGTCGTCGCCGTAATCATCATCATCCTCTTCATCATCCTCGCGCTCATCGCCTACGGCATCTACCGTCTGGTGCAGCAAGCCCGCGGCGAGTCGTCGACGATTAGCGGAACCAGTGCGACGAGCAGTAGTTTGGCTGATGATTGATTGGGTTAAACTACTGTTTTTCTGTGTCTGTTCTTGTTTATTTGGGGGATTGGCGTGCATATGCGAAGACACAGCGTGCATGAGAATTGCATCCGGACTTTTGGGTGCTGAGATGCAGGGATGAAGGGGTATATACCCGCCCTATGCCTCTACTCGAAGGAGCACGCCCGTCATTTTTCTGTTAGATTTTATATTTACGTTTGACCCTAGGAAATGGGTCTGGATGGCATTGGATGGAGGTTAATGACTGGAACGAAATGAAACGGGATGGGTTGGGTAGGGGGCCAAACGACGAGATGGTACGATGAGGTCTACCACAAACGACCCCTTTGGGAGGTTACATGTACATGAGAGGAAATGTTTATTTAACGAGCGAGCGATCAAGCGGGAATATTGGATTGATATCCACCAAATAGATTGGTCTGGATTTGGATGAATGGGAATGGATTGGATGGGGGAAATCTATTATTGTATATATAGCATCACATATCCAGCATTAGCATTTTGGGAGTTCTTTTTTTTTCCTCTTGGCTTTTTCTGGAAATGGCTTCTGTACGAAGAAGAGGATGAATAAATACCAAATTTCAACACCATTTATAAGTTGAGGAAGGGCACACGTAACAAGTGACCAAGTGAACGGCAAATAATGGTATCATTCTCATCTCATCTCAACATGTTCATCCTATGCTACGCTATGCTCTATAACAACGCAATATCAACCCCCCCCCCCCCCCCCCCCCCCCCCCCTACTCTCCCCCCTCCTCCTCCCCCCCCCCCCCCCTCCACCCCCCCACCCCCCC